>PITA01004423.1:0-123722 GCA_004023965.1 Spilogale gracilis
GTCTGTAGTGTCATTTGCAAATATCTTCTCCCATTCTGTGGGTTGCCTCTTTGTTTTGTTGACTGTTTCCTTTGCTGTACAGAAGCTTTTTATTTTGATGAAGTCCCAGAAGTTCATTTTCGCTTTTGTCTCCTTTGCCTTTGGAGATGTGTCTTGAAAGAAGTTGCTGTGGCCGATGTCAAAGAGGTTACTGCCTATGGTTTCCTCTAGGATTTTGATGGATTCCTGCCTCACGATGAGGTCTTTCATCCATTTCGAGTTTGCCTTTGTGTGTGGTGTAAGAGAATGGTCTAGTTTCATTCTTCTATATGTAGCTGTCCAATTTTCCCAGCACCATTTATTGAAGAGACTACCTTTTTCTCCACTGGATATTTTTTCCTGCTTTGTCAAAGATGATTTGACCATAGATTTGTGGGTCCATATGTGGGCTCTCCACTGTTCCATTGGTCTATTTCTCTGTTTTTGTGCCAGTACCATGCTGTCTTGGTAATCACAGCTTTGTAATAAAGCCTGAAGTCAGGTAATGAGATGCCCCCAGCTTTGCTTTTCTTCTTCAGCAATTCCTTAGCGATTCGGGGTCTTTTTTGGTTCCATATAAATTTTAGGATTGTTTGTTGGCTAGTTTCTTAATACCTCACTTTTCCATGATAGTTTTCTCAACCCAACACACATCTCTGTAAATAATCTCTTTTACAAATGATTTTTGTTTAAATCTTTTGAATGTGTCAATTCCTTTTTAACTGAGTCGTGGACCAATATAATAGTAAAATTCAAAAAGAACCCAAATATTTCAAATAACAAATATGTACAAGACAGAGTGCTAAATTCCAGAGTTATTCTAAAGAAGGTCACAGTAGACCTATGATAATAAATTTTGTAACTCTGCCTTCTCATAAAATATTCCCTTTAAATCCACTTTGCTTTAGATATAATCCATTCAACAGGCATTTACTTTCGTTTAAGAACTTGCTACAGGTTTAAAAATTAAATGTACTTGGGGTGCCTGGGTGGCTCAGTTGGTTGGGTGACTGCCTTCGGCTCAGGTCATGATCCCGGAGACCCGAGATCAAGCCCCATATTGGGCTCCGTGCTCAGCAGGAAATCTGCTTCTCCCTCTCTCATCCCCCTGCTTGTGTTCCCTCTCTAGCTGTATTTCTGTCAAATAAATAAATAAAATCTTCAAAAATAAATAAATAGAAATTAAACATACCAAAACAAAGAAAAGGATGACATGTATTTCTGTAGTTATTATTGAGATTAATATTTTTCATTAGTGTTTTGAAGGAAAGGTCTATAATCACTTAGGGAGTGCCAGCTATAAGTGTTACTCTAATTTCCTCTAGTTCTTTTACTTTTGTGATACAATACTTAGATAATAAATATTGTTTTATTTTTCTTAATTGAATACTGTTTATGTATAGAAATATTTTTAGTGATTTAATTTAGATGAAATAATTTTTTTTTGAACGATGCAAAGATTTCCATCTAACCAAACTTGAAAAGATTTTTAATTGCTACATTGTGTGTAAATGCTATTACATCATGGAAGTCTGATTCTACAAGAACAGAAGAGATACAGGGTCCTTAATATTCCATTTAAATAAAATAAATTATTTTTACATTATAATAAATTAAATATAATAGTATAAGTATGTGGAATAATAATATGTGATTTTTCATTTGGCAGCCTTCATTAAGTCATTTGTTTTCTTTCACTGTGACTCAGTCTTTCAATTAATGTAACAAGAAGTCATATGCTTCATATATGACATCCTAAATTATTGTATTAATTTTTTGAATGTTTTGAAATGATTATAGATTTATAGAAAGTTGCAAATATAGTGCAGAAAGGTCCTTTGTACCCTTGGTAAAGTTTCCTCAAATGATTACATATTATATTATTATAATATCATATCAAAACTAGTAATTTTATGTTGTTATAGTGCGTAAGTGTAGTTGCATGTCCCTTTATCTCACATGTAGATTTGTGTAACCACCACATGCTCAAGATTTGGAACTCTCCTATCACCACAAAGATCTACCTGTACTGTACCTTTATGTCCCACCCACCTCTCCCTTCCTCTGCTCCCCACTGTATCTAACACTTGACAATGGCAAATCTGTTTTCCATATCTTTACATTTTGTCCTTTTGAGAATATCATATAAATGGAGTCATACTGTATATGATCTTTTGAGACATTTTTCACTCAGCGTAATTTGCTAGGCATCTATTCAGGTTGTGTGTTTCCATAGTTGATTCTTTTTTATTGCTGAGTACTATTCCATAGTATGGATGTACCACGGTTTAACAATTTACTTATTAAGGGACATTTTTGTTATTTCCAGTTTTGACTATTGCAAATAAAGCTGCTGATAAGCATTTATGTACAGGTTATTGTGCAAACATAAATTTTCAATGTATAGATAAATGTCCAAGAACATAATAGGTTGGATGATAAGTACATGTTTTTATTTTTGTTTTTTAAACTTCCAAACAATTTTCCAGAATATTCATGTCATTTTATGTTCCCACTGTCAATGTGTAAGACAGCTACTTTCCCCATATCATTGCTGATATTTGGCATTGTCACTATTTTTTGTTTAAGATGTTCTAATATATCTGCACTGATGATTCATTCTAGTCTTAATTTCCACGTTCTTAATGGCTCATGATTTTTGAACACTTTTCTCTTGTGATTTGCTACCCATATATCCTCTTAACATAAATTCTGAAGAAATCTTGCCTATATCAACAAAAATTGTACCAGGACTTTGACAGAAATTGTGTTAAATCTGCATATCAATTTGAGAGCATTAACACTTTGCTGTTTAATTTTCCAATCTATAAAACACAGTCTTTGTGCCATCGTAAATCATTATGAGTGCAACATTTGAATATACATTCATCCCTTCATTTTCCAAACAGCCACTTGACTTTTCCTGTTTGACTCCTTGTGCCTTCTAAATTGCTGCTATGATGACAAAAGGGAAAAAGTCCAAGGATAAGAAACCTACAAAAGTTTTGTGGGTGAGATTTTAGTTAGGAAAAGACTGGTCAGCTCGCTTGGTATGTATTAAAAAAAAAAAAAGTACTTTTAGGTGACTCAAATGAATGCAATATCCAAAGGAATCTTATAAAAACCCACAAATTACAAATGACAGTGATGCAGGTTGAGTTAGGGATAAATCCAGTATCAGGGAGCAAAGGTCTTCAACAAAAGCAATGAGTGCTTCTGGGCAAATCCTAAATTCACAGTTTTTATTTGTAATTAGAGGTACTGTTTTTTTCTTAATGCTATGTCCTTAGCTTACCAGAAAAATATAATGAAAAAAGAAAATCTGCATGGAACTATAGCTAGTAAGGAGATTAAATCAGTAATCTAAAACTTCTTGACAAAGAACCTGAACCTGGTGGTTTCACTGGTGACTACTATTGAACATTTAAAGAATGAATACCCATTTTTCTCAAGCTTTTCCTTCAATCTGAACCAGAAAAAACTCTACCTAATTCATTTTGTGAGGTCAGCATTACCGTGATACTGAAACCAGACAAAGACACCATAAGAAAAGAAAACTGCAGACCAATATCTCTTATAACACTGATGCAAAAATCCTCAACAAAATACTACCAAATGGAATTTAGCAATATGTGATAAGGATTATAAAATGTGACCAATGAGGATTGTTCCTGGAACGAAGGGGATAAAACCACACAATTGTCTCAATGATGCAGAAAAAGTATCAGCAAATTTAACACTTTTTCATGATAAAAACATTCTACAAGCTAGAAATGAAAGGAAATCCAACATAATAAAACCCATATATAAAAAACCTGCAGCTAGCTCCACAATCAGTGGTAAAACCTGGAAGCTTTCTTCTAAGGTCAGGAACAAGGCAAAGGTAACTGCGTTAGGAATTCTGTTGAACATAGTACTGGAAGTCTTAGAGCAATTAGGCAAGAAAAAGAAATAGGAGACATCCAAATTGGAAAGGAAGAGTACAATTATCTTTTTATAGATAATATGATCTCATATATAAAAAAACTTAATCCACAAAAAAATTGTTAGAATTAGTAAATGCATTCAGTAAAGTAGCAGGATGTAAAGTTAACACCCCAAAATCAGCTGCACTTTCATACTCGAACAATGAACAGTCTGAAAAGGAAATTACATAAACAATTCCATTTATAATAGCATCAAAAAGCAGAGCCTGAGTGGCTCAGTTGGTTAAGCATCTGCCTTCAGCTCAGGTCACGATCTCCTGGGATAGAGCCCCACACTGGGCTTTCTGTTCAGCAGGAAGAGACCTCTCCTTCTCACTCTCCCTCTGTGCATTCCCTCCAGCAAAAAAATAAAGTCTTTTTAAAAATAGCATCAAAGAGAATAAAATACTTAGGAATTAACCAAGAAAGTGAAAACTTTTATAGTGAAAACTACAAATCATTGGTAAGAGAAATTAAGGAAAACACAAACAAATGGAAACAACTGATGCTCACATATTGAAAGCAAAATATTGTTAGGATGTCAATAGTACTCAAAGCCATCCATAGATTCAATGGAATCATTACCAAATTCCACTGATGATTTTCCAGAATTAAAAAAATTTCATCCTATGCACATAAAATCTCAAGGAACCCTGAATAGACAAAACAAGTTTAAAAAAGAACAAAGCAGGGCGTCTGGGTGGCGCAATTGGTTGAGTGACTGCCGTTGGCTCAGGTCATGATCCCGGAGACCCAGGATTGAGTCCCACATCGGGCTCCCTGCTCAGCGGGAAGCCTGCTTCTACCTCTCTCATTCTCCCTGGTGTGTTCCCTCTCTAGCTGTGTTTCTCTCTGTCAAATAAATAAATAAAATCTTTAAAAAAAAAGAACAAAGCTAGAAGACTCACATGTCTTGATATCAAAACTTAACACAGAGCTACAGGGTTCAAAAGAGTATGGTACTGGCATAAAGACAAACATATAGACTGATGGGATAGATCTCCATTCTATTCCAGGTATAGACCCTGGGATAAACCCTGGAAGATATAGCCAAATGATTTCTGATATGAGGGCCAACAGAATTCAATGGAAAAAGGATAGTCCTTACAACAAATGATGCTGGGAATATATCCACATGTAAAATAATGATGTAGGACCCACACTTTATGGCATATACAAAAATCAACTCAAAATCAATGAAGATCTAAATATGAGGTCTAAAACAATTAAACTTTTAGGGGAAGACATAAGGCAAAAATTTTATGACAATGGGTTTAGCAATGATTTCTTGAATATGACACCAAAACTTCAGACAACAACAAAATATCGATAAATTGGACTTCATGAAAAAATTTTAAATGTCTGCAGCAAAAGGGTAAAAAAGAGAGGTATAGAATGGGAGAAAATATATTTTTAATTCAAGATTATATCAGCAAAGGATACATATGTACAGACAAACAAAATATACACATAAGAATAGACAAAGAGTTGCCTGCCTTGGAAAAAGAAAACACAGGGAGGCCATTCTTCCCTTTGGTTTCTGGATACCCCTTTATATCCTTCAAGACATACATACAATTTATGAATCTTACATACTGGATATTCTTTCAGTACAGTCTAGTGCCAAGTTTATGAGCCATGTATCAAGCAGTCCTGCACTTTTTTCTAGTGATGCTACTGATACAACCCTAGACAAGTACCATATTCCTCAGGAGCTTCAGTTTGTTCATATCAAACTATGTGGATAAATGGCTTACATATCATAAGGTTGTTAACAAAATTAAATGAGGTGACATATGTCAGGAGTTTAGATCACCTAGGGATGGAGAGTTGAGCTGTCTTGCATCACAGTAACCCATTAAAGTGAAAGACAAAAAATAAAGAAGTTAAGCCTGTAATCACTTTCGGTAAATATAAGCAAGCAAGAGGGAAAACTGGAGAAAGTGCCGAATCCTCCTGTTTCATTTTTGTTCTTCTAATGATGCACCAGTTGAAGGTCACATCACATAGATAAGGCAGACATGGGGATTGGTCTCAACATTGAAGGAGCCCTGAAAAAAAAAGTTTTCTGTAGTGTGATAGACCCTGGGATTGGAGGGGAAGAAAGTCAGATGGCTAGGAGTGGGCATGGTACTGGGTCAAAGTGAGGGAAAATGTTTCTGGTTATTTTTTCAGAACGTTAATTCATAGTTTGTCTTAACAGGCAGGACTCCTGAAGATGAAATTTATTAATCAGGCTATCCAGAGATTCTGGATGCCTTTTAAACCTTGATGCTTTCCAAGCTGCCAACTTTGTTCTTGGTGGTTCTCAGGAAATCGGGATGTGCTTATTCCTGTAGGTCCCTGGAAGTGAGGTAAATCCCCCCACACCCATCCATCCAGGCTCCAGAAGAGCTACTGATTGCTTACCTCACTAGCTCCCAGACAAGGCTAATTAGAAGCGCACCCCTCAGGTAACAGCTGTGAAAGTGCACCCTTAAGCCCCTTCCAGGAAGAAACTGGATGCTCAGCATTTTTGCCTACTCTCTCTGGGCTGAGCCCCGTGGATGGCAGCAGAAAATGCCTGTTATGTTCTGTTCCAAACCTATTTCTTTGTTTTCTATGGTGCTAGGGGACTCACAAATGCTGAGCCTCATTGGCTTTTAGAGCTGGATTATTTGGAAGCCAGTTTTTTGTGTGGCAGCCATAAAATTTGGGGTGATAGATGTGTAATTCAATGTCTTTGCTCCTCAGCAAGGAGCCGGGAGGTAGGGATTCCCTCCAATTGTAAGATGCTGTGCCAGGGATGAGGTTTTTGGTGCAAATGTTTTTCCTACCCATTTTTATGAGGGTATTTTCTTAGTCACCTGACATGTAAATGTTTCTCCACTAGTTTCAGGACTTCTCCTCAGGAATTAATCTGTGTGTAGCTATATCGTTGGTATGTGTGAGAAGGAGGAAAGTCAGGAGTTTCCTATTCCTCCATCTTGTTGAGATCACTCTCAGTCTTCCTCCTAAGTCTTCAACTGGTTAGGTAAGGCCCACCCATATAATGGAGGATTGTATATTTTACCCAAAGTGAGCTGATTTAAATGTTAATCATATCTAAAAAAATAAATACCTTCACAGCACATCTCCTAGTATTTGACCAAATATCTGGATAGTGTGGCTTAGCCAAGTCGACACATAAGATTAAGCAGTGGAGTGAACAAGTCCATAATGGGACACTGCTTGATAGTAGAGCTCCAGTAATATTGGTTATTTCTTCAGTTCATTACATTTCCATCAACAAAGTAGCCTGATCAACTCTCTGTTAAAGACAGAGATGAACTAATGAGAATATATATATATAGCTGAAAATATAAAGAGAACACGTTTCTTGTTATAATAGGAAGGCGCCATCTTTATAGCTATATTGTTACCAAGTCAAATAACTGTGAGGCTGCCTGTGAGCACCGTTGGTGAGGCAGCACTGGCACAGAGAAAATCATGCAAAATTGAGCACAGAGTTTGAGAAAAAGAACTAATTGAAATGTCAATTATTTTTACCCCAAGTTTCTCAAGAGCTAAAATGTATGATGTTCTTTTGCCTTTGTTAATTTGAGTGATGTGCAGATATACAAGCCTTAGAAGTTGAACTACCCATATTAAATAGTATTTTAAGCTATTTCACAGAATTCATGAGCTATAATTATTTTACAATGTCTAGATTGAAGTCTACTTTGTGAAATAGTCTGGGATTCCTGTAGTTACCAAATAGAAGCCTTTGCTTGCTGATTATAGGAACATCATGGTGAGTTCCTGAAAGTTGTGGCCTTTGCTTTTCTCCCCTCTCAACCACAGTGAGTATGGAGTTACCAACAACTTTGTTTAGCTGTCTCTTGGACAGGCTGATGAACACGAGCAGCCCTTTTCTGGCAAGTGGCTTGCAGAATGAGCTATTTGGTATGCCAAGCCAAAGGGAGAGGAGACAAGGCCAGAATTTTCCTGAGTGGACCCCAAACACTTTCAACATCATAAGCTCAGTGATACTTCAAACCCCTGTACTTTGTATTGAATGACACTGACTTCCTCTGCAAAGGCTGTTCCCATTCTGGTGTCTTTCTGGTGGGCTTTCTCGTCAACGTGATCTCATCTCCTCATTCTGTAGGATATCTTTGAAATCTGCAAACTGCTACTGGCTCCTTTTTTATTTTTATATCATTATTATGTCCTCTCTCTCTCCCTTTTCTCTTTCTGTGTCCTTCACCTACACCCCCCTACACACACTTCAATGTGAGCTTTGTAAAGGAAGGAGTGAGACAGTGCCAAGTGCTCAGGCTGCTACCTTGAACCATGTAATTTCAGTTTTGACTGATTCAAATATATAACACAAAAGATATACTCATTTCTTACTGACAACATCAAAGTTAATGTGCCAATCCTGTATTTATCAACCTCAGAAAATTCTTTAGACATTATTAATAAGGTCTAATCTCATTACGTTAGAATGAATCTATGTCACGTGATGTGTGCTTGACTGGAGTTGAACAAGTTCACCCAAATAAACGTATTAATCAAAAGAGCAAGAGAGAGAACAACAGAAGGAGAGAATGATTTCTGCGGATATGGATGTGAGATGGTCTACAGCGTTGATCCTAAACATCTACCCATAGAGAATAATGGTCTCCAAGACCAAAATAGCCAAGGCTTTTTGGCAAAATCTGGAAAGGATGTGTGAAAAGTTCTAAGAGCTTCTTGTTTTGGGGAAGGAGTTGAAGTATGCCATCAGGAGATCAGACAGAAGACTGTCCAGTTTTAGCAGGAAACCAAAGAGTGGATTTGAGGTCATGAAGAAACCTAAAGTTGAGGAGAGTTGGGAGTACTGAGACAATTATCCACAAGACAAGGAACACAAGAAGATAAACCTTAAATTGGAATCTTTATAAATCAGATGATACGGGCACTTGGGTCATTCAGTAGTTAACTATCTACCTTCAGCTCACGCCATGATTCCAGGATCCTGGGAACCCCGCTGGGTGGAGAGCCTGCTTCTCCCTCTCCCTCTGCCTGCTGCTCCCACTACTTGTGCTCATTCTCTCTCTGTCAATAAATAAATAAATAAATAAATAAATAAATAAATAAATAAATCTTTTTTAAAAACCTGATGATATATTGTAAGCATCATAAATTTAAAGATTTTAATTGTAGTAGTCCTCTAAGGAATCACAATATATCCATTTTGTTGTACATTGAATACTGTATATACACCTTTGCTATATTGGACTTAAGTAGTCCAGTGAGTATATACTGTACTTCTGGGACAAAGCTATAAGGATAAATTTAAACTCATGTAATTTTCCTGATATGTATAACTCAATATCAGATCCCCTCATGCCTGTTTTAGCTCACACAGCAGTTCTTAGGACTGAATGGTGAGGGGAAGATATTGATATCTTCTGATACTTATGTTAATAAATAATAAAAGTTACTCTTAAGGAAGAGTTGAAAATAGATTATAGCAATTCTGTTCAGTACTGAATGATACATAACTACTAATGGCCATAAACTAGAAACTTGCCTCTTTGTTAATAATATTTCTTTTTTTCTTTTTTCTTTTTTTTTTTTTTAAAGATTTTTATTTATTTGACAGAGAGAAACACAGCCAGAGAGGGAACACAAGCAGGGGGAGTGAGAGAGGGAGAAGCAGGCCTCCCGCCGAGCAGGAAGCCCGATGTGGGACTCGATCTCGGGTCTCCGGGATCATGACCTGAGCTGAAGGCAGTCGCTTAACCAACTGAGCCACCCAGGCGCCCCTGTTAATAATATTTCAAACTGAGTCCGTATTGTCCCATGCCATGCTGTGATAGATTAAATCCAGTAATTTATGTTTAATATTTTAACTAGTCAAATAATTCACAGATTAATCCAACCATAATAGTTGATTTTGTGATTCTAAATGGAGAAAAAAAATTAACCTCCAAGAAGCTTCTTCACTTTTTCTTACTGACACATTTAAATTTTGCATGATTTTTTTTTAAGGGAAGAGAAAAATCATTTTAGAAAATTAAAATACATAGTATTTTTTGGTAGATCAAACTTTGTGTTTTGATATTTGTTTTATATCAATTATTCATCAAGTAATTATGATCATATTATAAAAGCACCATTAAATCAGTAGGTAAGCTATAAAAATAAAACCTAAAAAAATCACCAGTGTTTGGATATTTCTAAATAATTAATGAGTCAAAGATGAAATCATAATGAAGATAAAATAATTTAGAAGAAATGATAATGAAGATACAACATACAAAATTGTGGGATGTAGATAAACAGATATATAGAGGAAAATGTATAGCTTTAAATGTATAAATGTTAAGGAAAATAATTTTAAAAAATGTTCAAAAATTTTTAAAAATTGTATTTATTTATTTGACAGGGAGAGAGAGAGAGAGAGGGAGGGAGCACAGGCAGGGGAAGTGGGAGAGGGAGAAGCAATGTGGGGCTTGATCCCCAAACCTCAGGATCATGACCTGAGTCGAAGGCAGACCCCAAGTACTAAACCACCCAGGTACCCCTAAAATGTTTAAATTTTGATCTCAAGAAGCGAGCAAAAGAAGGACAGTGCTTTAGACAATAGCCAAATAATAAAGAAAAAATATAAGGACACAGTTCTTATTTTATTAATCCCAACTCAGATCAGCTGAAGGAGGAAAAGAGTATAAGCACTCTGGTGTTCTTACAAGGGTACTAATGTATCATACTGGGACCCTTGGCTTTATGAACTCATTTAACTTTTATTACCTCCTTAGAGGTTCCATCTCCAAACATAGTCACATGGGGAATTTGGGATTCAACATACAAATTTGGGAGGGGAACAACCAATATGGAAATGTGCATAGCAGCTTTACCGTAGTAGCCTAAACTAGAAATAATCCCATGTTCATCAGCAGAACAGATAAACAAATGTTTAATGGCACAACTGGGATGGAATACTAGACAGCAATAAAAATAATGAACTATTGACACACAGGAGAGCATGGATCACTCTCAGCTACATTGTGACAAGCAAAGCAGCCACAAACCAGGGATTACGTACTGTGTGTATCCATTTATAGGATGTTCAAAAACAGACAAGGGATAAGCAAATAACATGAACAGTTTTGTAAGTCAGAATGTGGTGACATAGGATGGGGTATCATTGAAAAAAGGAAATAAAATACATAGAATTGACAAGAAAAAAACTTGCCTTTTACAGATTGTTTTTACAGGATGAATTGTCTCCCCAAATTAACACGTTTGAAGTTCTAACACCCAGGACTCCACAGTGTGACTGTATTTGGAAATGGGAGCCTTGAAAGAAGTAATTGAGGGAAAATGAGATCATATGGGTATAATATAATAATAACAATAGTATTAATATATAGTGGAATATAATCCAATTATATATTAATATATAATATATAGTCTAATATATAAGATATAATACAATTGTATCAATATATAGTATAATCCAGTATATGATCTAATAGTATTAATATGTAATTAAATAATAATAATAGTATTAATATATAATCCTACCTTTGGAAAGGGGACCTTGGAAGGAGTCAACCCTGCCGACACCCTGACCTCAGACTTTCAGCCTCCAGAAGTGTGAGAAAATACATTTTTGTTGTCTCCTTCTCCCAGTATTTTTTTATGGCAGTCTTGGGAAATGAATACAACTACATAAAATGAGTAGTTATATTTAATTATTATTCACAATTATTTATATTTTAATAGAGGTAGAATAAATTTAGTAATAAAAGGGAAAATGAACTCATGAAAAGTATCACTCATATCGAAGATGCCATCTAACAGATAAGACAGTGCATATCAAGGTAGGAAAGTATAGATTTTAAATAAAATATCCATAAGGAAAAATAACTGAACCTCTATGTTAAACCACAGATGAAACTCATTTCCAGATTTACTAAAGATCTGGTTGTAAATGCCAAAAATATAAAATATTTAAAAGACAGTATGGAAGAATATTTATTGGTGTGGGCAGGAAAGCATTTCTAAACCAAGGTTCAACAAGTACAAACTATAATGGAAGAGCATGAGGAATTTGAGAAAATTAATGTTAAGAAATCCTGCTCATTAAACTAGACCCTAAATCAAATACAAATAGAAGCCACACACAATTAAAAGGTATTTGCAAACTATGTATTGGACAAAAATTTAGTATTCCTAATATACAAATAATGTCAGTGAGTCTATAATTAAAATAAACAAATAAATAAAATATCACACAATCCAAAGGGAGAATGGGGCCAAGCGCTTGAGTTTTCTTTTTTTTTTCTCATCCATTTTTATTGAACTGTGTGAAACTACTATTTTTCACAACATAAATTATTATTATTTTCAGTCTGTAGATTTTATATCATCAATTTAATATTAACAACCCTAAGATACAGGCCATATTTATCTTTTATTTCTTTTTTATTTTGTTATTTCCTCATATCCCATTCTTTTTTTTTCCCAGTGTTCCAAGATTCATTGCCCATTCCCCACACCCAGTGTTCTATGCAACAGGTGCCCTCAGTACCCACCACCAGGCTCTCCCATCCCCCCACCCCCTCCCTCCAAGTCCCTCAGTTTGTTCCTGTGTATCACATGGTTTCACTTACTTGTGGTGTATAAGGGGTAATATAGAAGACAGTAGGAGAAGGAAAGTAAATGAGAAGTAGGGTAATTCAGGGAGTTTTCTAAGAAAGGAAGTAAGAATGGTCCATAAACTTCTGAAAAGAGCTGTTACCTCACTGGTCATCAGGGAAATACAAATGAAAAACACGTGAGTGATAACATCTCACACTTAACCAGAATGGTAAATACTAAAATCCCTGAACTATCAAGTGTGTGAAAGACTGTGGAGCAGTAAGAATTCTTTACATATTGTTGCTGCAAATCTAAGTCATAGAAACAACTGAAGACTAATTTGTCATTATCTAGTCAAGTTGACTTCCTCAGGGACCCAGTTGCCCCCAGGCTCCCAGGGGGCAGGCCCAAGAACTCTCAGCGGAAGCTGCTGGAAACCAACAAGGATGGAAACAGGTAGCAGTGAAACTGGGAAAAACAGAATAAACATAATTCATTTTACACGTTCCTAAAACTCCAATACAGTGGTGAAAATGAATGATACAAACCATCATGTATATGTGTGAATAATTTCTCAGTACAATTTTGAGTGAATGAATGAAGCCACTGAAGAACACTGTTGGTATGATTCAAATTATTTAACAAAGTGAAACAATGAATTTAGGAAGACAAAATACCTTAAAAATAATAGAAATCATAAGCAAACCAACAAAATGAAATTCATACCACTGGTAAGCTATGAATGTGGTGGGAGAGACCCTCAGGAGGGGAACAAACAAGAACTAAGCTATGAGAGCCTGGGTGGCTCAGTCCTTAAGCTTCTGCTCCCGGCTCAGCGGGAAGCCTGCTTCTCCCTCCCTCACTCCCCCTGCTTGTGTTCCCTCTCTTATTGTGTCTCTCTCTGATAAATAAATAAATAAAATCTTAAAAAAAAAAAAGAAAGAACTGTAAGCTGAAGGACAAAATGTCTACAGCATTACCATTGCTGGAGTTATTATTAAATTCTTGCATCGTTAATCTTTAGATATTTCACTCATTGCATAGAAATCTTTTGTTTCTAACCAACATTTTATAAAGCAA
Organism: Spilogale gracilis; assembly: GCA_004023965.1. Lineage (NCBI taxonomy): Eukaryota > Metazoa > Chordata > Mammalia > Carnivora > Mephitidae > Spilogale > Spilogale gracilis. Next base: position 13,662 of record PITA01004423.1, read on the forward strand.
ATTTTTAAATAAATGTACTTGTGAATTAAAAATTACTAGTAATTCAATCAGTATTTGTTCACTTAAATTTCTGAAAAAATATCCTTATAATAGAATAACTCTCTTTAAAAGGAGTTTATAGAGCAGCAAAATGGAAATTTGGTCAATCTGACTTACCACCTTTTTTACTACATAATCTTTAAGAAATTTTATTAGTGTTCTATAAAATACAGACTGTTCATAAAGCTGTGGAAGAAATGATAATAGTTTTCAGTTTTTGTGAAGTTACCTTGTTGCATGTTAGAAATACCCTGTAACAAGATAAAGTTGATATTTTGCTATTAAAAAAATAATCAGGGGCACATGGGTGGCTTAGCTGGTGAAGCATCTGACTTCAGCTCCAATCATGATATCAGGGTTCTGGGATCAAGTCCCATATGGGGCTCCACATTCAGCAGAGAAATCTGCTTGTCCCTCTCCCTCTTCCCTTTCCCCCACCTCACTCTTGCGCTCTCTTTCTCTCAAGTAAATAAATAAAGTCTTTTTTTAAAAATGTAAAAAGTCAACATTAAAAAATAAGGAAAAGAAGTATTTCCACAATATGAAAACCTTTAAAGAAAATCCTACTTCCATCCCTCTGCTCTGTTCTACTTGTTTCCTTTTTTTGAGGAGTTCCCCCCACCCCCATTCCTTTACTGTCCATTTACACTTAGAGATGGTAAGTTCAAAAATATGACTTAGACAAGTTAATTTTTTTATGTACATAAATAAGTTTACACCTTCAGTGTGTCTCTGAAACCCTTCATTCTTCACTTAATACATTTTGAGGATTTTTTTGGGGGGGAGGTCTGGTATATCAACTTCGTTCTATCTAATCTCAGTGAAGTGTCTTCTCAGCAAAGTGTCTTAGCCATGATTTATAAAACTATTCCCTTACTGATGGATAGTTTTGCTCTTGATGTTGCACCAGGAGAAAGATGCTGCAAATATCCCTGTGATTATCTCTGCATATACATAAATTAATATTTCTATTCCCCACACAGATGTGTACTTGTTGAGCAAATTTTCATAAATATAACCAAATTGCTCTTCCAAAAGACTTTGGCAATGTTCATTCCCAAAATAATTTTTGAATAGAGCCTTCCTCCACATTTCTGTTAACAATCTATAACATCAGCGGTACTTCAACTATATCATTAAAATGTTTTCATTGACGGGCATCTGGGGGGCTCAGCCAGTTAAGTGTCTGCCTTTGGCTCAGGTCACAATCTCAGGGTCCTGCGTCCAGTTTCACATCAGGCTCCCTGCTCAACGGGGAGTCTGCTTCTCCCTTTGCCCCTTCCCGTGCTCATGTTTTCTCTCTCTCTTTCTCAAAAACAAATAAATGAATAAAAATCTTTAAAAAATATTTTCATTCACAAGTTAAGTAATTTTCTACATTATTTCTGTAAGAAAATGAATTCTAAGTTCGAGTAGACTCATAATAAATACACATTTTTGCACCGTGATTTTAGTTAATACTTTCAAAGGTTAATGTAAATTAAATGCAATTTTTTTTTTCCTGTAGGCTACACAATTTTATTTAGGGTTTTTGTCCTAACAGGGACAATGAGGCTGTTAAAACTTTTTATCTCCATCTAGTGGCAGAGCATATACTTTTAGAAGGAGACAGAAGAGCTTGAAAATTCATAGTGGAAGTGGAGATCTCATGACAGTCTGCTGTGTCTTATTTGAAAGGAATTTTTCAAATATCAGACATATGTATGTTCAGAAATGGAAACTGGGGGTTGGTTATGCTTACTTATGGTTTAGGTCTTTTTATTTTTTAGCACTGGGAATAAAAAGGAGAGCCCCAAACAAATGCATTCCTCTTAACTGTTACATTTGTCATCTATTATACTTTAAGCTTCAACATTTAAAGGACTTTTTAAAAGAAATGATAATGTTCAGGGCGCTTGGGTGGCTTAGACCGAGTCTTGATTTTGGCTCAGGTCGTGATCTTAGTCAGGGTCATGAGATCCAGACCTCTGTGGTGTCTGTGCTCCATGGGGGAGTCTGCCTGAGGTTCTCTACCTGCCCCTCCCTCTACCAACATCCCGTCGCCCCCCAGCATTCTCTTTCCCTTTAAAATAAACAGATAAATCTTTTAAAAAAAAAAGTAGAAATGATAATGTTCTATTGAAAGTTTAAAAACTATTTGTGCTGTCTACATGACTTTAGAATTCTTCAGATGGTAATTTAAAATGTTTTTTCTCACAAAGCCATGTTTAATCCAATGTTTCCTTCCAAAATAATGTTGGAAGCATTAGAAGGAAAGAAAGTAAGCTGGTCAGATATACTAATAATTACATTTCCAGTGTATTTTAGGAATGAAGAGAAAAAAAAATTACGTTTTAAATGCAGTTTGGTCTTTTTTTCCTCCACAAAATATGACAGAGCTATTTGAAAAGTGATGTTCTTATCGTTGCTTCCAGTTTTGGTGGCTCGCATTTGCTGCTCATGTCCACACTCTAACTTCTTGGTTCCCTTCTACTAACCTTGCATTATCTTCCTCTCGGAGGACAAGTAGAGCAGATTCACCCAAGGCTTTTTGTGTGTTTGTTTGTTTGAAAAAAATTTTTTTAAAGATTTTATTTATTTGACAGAGAGAAACACAGCCAGAGAGGGAACACAAGCAGGGGGAGTGAGAGAGGGAGAAGCAGGCTTCCCGCCGAGCAGGGAGCCTGATGTGGGACCTGATCCTGGGTCTCCGGGATCGTGACCTGAGCCGAAGGCAGTCGCTTAACCAACTGAGTCACCCAGGCGCCCCTGTTTGTTTGAATTTTGAGAACTCTGTCTGCAATGTAAATATTATTTTATGGTTCACAGTGGCATCATTTTGTCGTTCAAGAAACATTCTGCTTTAGAGCTCCTCAGATGCCATCTTCATTTCTTTCTTCTATGGGAAGTACAAACTGCTAAAATGATGTCACAGCAATAGGCGACATGGAGAGCCCCACGTCAGATGCAAGGGGTGGGCTTCTCCTTGCAGAGTGTCTTGCACGGTTCTGGGAGTCCGGGGACAGGGCAGTGACGAGTCCTGGAGCAAAGTTTTATAGCGTGAAAAAATTGGCAGGTTCGGAAAGGCTTCGAGGAGTGACATCAATTAACGAAGTAATGTATGCTATGATTTGCTAATGACTCCTTGCCGAGATAGACACTCTGAGGTGAAGCTCAAACAGCTATTTTCAAAGTGGAATTTTATTAAACAGACGTAAGTTGCAATTATGCTAACATTATAATTATTCTACCTGCTAATTCACTTTCAAATATAAATACAATATAATCGTCTGTCAGAATCATTTTTAGAAATCATGGGACCCAGCAGGTACTATAGACAAATGTGCACTTTAATAAGAAAAATACTGTGGGAGTAAAGTAACTTTCATGGTGCAGCCAGTAAACGAATTACAGACCTAGCTGAAAAAGAAGAATTGCCACAGCCAACTCTATATAGATAAAAGGAAAGCACTTGGCATAATAAGAGTATGAATTTGGAAGAAAAGTGAAATCCTAAGGCACAATTACTGTTACAGTATCTTCAGACTGCATCAGCAGACTAAAATCTATGGGATGGCATTTTCTATAGGTCTTCCTACCTTAATAAAACATATTTAGGTATTATTTAAATAGCTGTATTATTTTAGTCTTATCATAGGAATAAGTTGGCAAAACAGTATTTAAATATTGGATAGGTTTTCTCATGTTATTCACATATTTGTTTTCCATTTTTCTGATCAATTCTAATCTTTGTAATCATCATATTTGGGTTATTTCTTACAATTAACATCATGAATAGAATATTACCTGTAATATGGTTTGTGGACTATATTAATTTAAATAAATTTTACTTTTATGCTTTTATTATATATGCATTAGAATTAACATATGTGTTTATAAGCATGAATACATCGATTTTTTTTCTTTTTTTGAGAGACAGAGTGCAGGTGAGGGAGGAGGTAGGGTGTGGAGGGGCAGAGGGAGAGAATATTAATCAGGTTCCATGTTGGGAGCCAATGCAGGGTTCCATCTCACAACCTTGAGATCGTAACCTCAGTGGAAACTAAGAGTTGGATGTTTCACCAACTAAGCCACCCAGGTGCCCCTGGATAAACCAATTCTTTTGACAAAGTTCTATGTATTAATATGTTTAATATATGAAAGGCACATTCGGAGCACTGGAAATCCAGTGGTAAATGGGACAGAGTTTCTGTCCTTTATGAACAAAGTTTCTGTCCATAAAGAATATGCATTTTACTGTAAATAAGTAGATACTCCAGTTAGTTTCAAACTGTGATGGTAATAAGGAAAAGTTAAACAAATCTATGAGATAGTTAGGATGCTGGGCAGAGTCCTGGCTCTTGTGGTGACCTTTGAGCTGACAGATGAAGATGAGGGAGGGGAGAGTGGGAGAAAGAGGTTTCCACACAGAGAAAGGTCATGGACCGAATCTGCTCTATGAGAAGGGGAAGGAGGATGATAGTGGGCGTAAGTTCCTGTGAGTGATGAAGAGTCATAGGAGCAGGTGGAAAGGAAGGCAGAGACCAGCCTGGATATCTAGAAGCTCCATGTTTTGGTTTTATTCCGAATGAAGTAGAAAGGTATCATGGAAGGGGCTTAGAAGGTGAGGAAGAGAGTTTGCACTGAATAATGTTTTTTGAAGATAGCTTTATGGCTGCCTGGAAAAAGATGGGAGTACATATCTGAACCCAAAACTGGCATGAGGGAAAGACTGAGATGATGGCCTTACAGGGGTGATGTGTCTTTCTTAACTCAAAGATGAATGGAAACCATGTTCTGGATGGAATGGAAACCATGGAGTGTTTATACTTAATCCTTTCACTGAAGGCAGAGTTCTTTATTAAGCAAATCAGCTCCAGATACCAACACATGGTCTCAAAACATCGTCTCATGTCCCTTTAATCCATAAAACCAAGGTTTCCGTTGTTGTTTTAGTTATATATCTCTGCATAACAAATTACTCCAAAATTCAGCAGCTTAAGCAATCAGCATTATCTCACACCATCTCTGGGGGGAATCTGGGAGCAGCTAGCTTGGTATTCCTATCCCACAGTCCTCTTTGACATTGTAGCCAAGAAGTCAGAGGGGGCTAAAGGCATCTGAAGGTTTGGCTGGAGTTGAAGAATCCCTTTCCTCACTGCACAGACCTCCCCACAGGGTTGCTTGAGTGGTGACTCCTTCCAGGATGAATAAGCCCAGAAAGAGGCTAAGGAAGGAGGCAATGTCTTTATGACTTAGGCTCTCCTCCACCTTATTCTATTGACCAGAAGAAAATCACTAAGTCCAGTCCTGGGGAAGGAATGATGTTCCACTTCTTGAAAAAGAGTGTCAAAGAATTTGTGGACAAATTGTAAATCATCATAATTAACATGACTGGGAAGAGCCTCCATGGCAGTCAAAGTTTTAAAGAACATTTTATCCCACTAGTTTTTAGCTTCCTCTTTATTTTTAATCCCCAGCTAGCTCTTTCTTTTCTTAGGAGCTTACTGGTATATTCACAGAATTAAAAAATACATATTATATTCATCAAACATTTCTTAGAACTTTTAAGCAAAAGATTTTGTTTTGTTTTGTTTTAATCCAACAATGTAGTATTTCCAGAAATACAATGCAATATTACAGTATTCTCTTCTACTCTTCACAAGATTTTTCAAATGTATTCTTAAAATGTAGTATTTAAATTTTACATGAGACTAAGAATGGAAGAAATTCATGAGTCAAAATTATTTTTAATTAATTAGATAGAACTTCTGTTTGAATGCCAATATAATGCCCATCTGTCTCAAAATTGAAATGTTCACAAAAATCTATAGTTTTTTTTTGTTCTGCTCCATAAACTCAGTAAAGAAAGATTCTTTGCTTAGTAGAATTTTTATTGGATTAAATATCACTTAAACTGCTTCTATTCAATAGTAACAATGTCATATAATTTATTCTTTTAACATTTAAGCATAATGGGAAAACATATTGTCCTCTCTTAAGACATTCATATTGAGAATTTAAGACTTTGCAAATGGTTCAATATGAAATAGCTTCTAAAGGGAGCTACATACTGGTATTCCATAATATTTAAATGCATAACTTTATATTAAGAAATAAAATATGTGACTCATTTCTTAATAATCTATTATATTATTATAAAATAAAAATGTTTTGAAAATGTTATTACTTTCATGGTTTAGGTTAAAATATGTTATAAAACTTACAATAACCATTATTTATGAACTGTATGTTTGCACTCTCTAATCCTAATGGCTACTGACCAGTCAAAATTCTTCTAAGACAACTGAAGGACTTATATTTTTTACTTTATTTAAACTTAAATTTTAAAAAAGGCTGACATTTGTTATAATGTTTGGAAAATTTTACGTGTGCTTGGAATAAGTTGGGTACATAAATCAACAAGTTTGGCCATAACCCTCATGAAATGCAATACCTATTAATTCTTTCTGATGAATATTTAACATGTATTCAGTAAGTATAAAATGCACAACATACTTTGCAAACTTACCATGAAAAAATTTAAATATCTCATCATTAATATATGAAGTTTTTAAATGGTAATATTTTGGATTAAAGACATTGTTAAAATTGAATTCACCTGTTTCTACTGCTTAAAGGGAAAATTAGAAAGTTTCAAATCATATATGTAACTCATACTGTATTTTCATCAGAGAGCTACTCTAAGTTATAGTTTAGATATTAAAGATGAGTATTTAACAAGGTTTTCTATTCTGTTGGTATCTAAATATAATTCTTCACGTTATTGACTTATAATGCTTTATATTATGTAATTATATTTTGAAGTCCAAAAACTGAAGTATTCTTGCTTACTCATGGGGAGAGTTCATTTATATATTTATTTGATGTTTTTCTCATGGTTAGAACAGCGTTATGGGCTTTCAGAGGGAAGACGACAGAAGCAGTTTTCTATTCATCCCATCAAGGGTACATTGGTCACCGTGACTTATCACCATTAATGTTGACTGGCCACCTGGCTGATTGTTTCCACTGTGAAGTTATCCTTTATATGTTCCTAATTCTTTGAGAATAGAATATCTACATAAATCACCTATAATTCTTCAACAAGGGAAAGTTAGCTCTTCTCCTCTATTCAGTAATTCATCCAGACACTTATTTAGGATCAGTATGGACTCATGGCTATTCATTTTGTACATTGGGTACAGATAGCAATCCTCCGTTTATTTATTATGTTACTCAAATTATTCCAGTTTGGGCAACTGGAAGTTCTTTTGGCTGGCTCTCAGGCATCTTTGATCTATCCCTGTCAGTGCACGATTTTTTATACTTTCTTTCACTAGACTGAGATGGGCCAGGCTCATCTTTTTATATTTTTTGTCCCAGTCCGAGAATCAGCCCTTTTCCCAGGAGCTCTGTTTCTTTTCATTGAAAAATTGTTTGAAACTAAGATCTGGGCACTAGGTGTGCTTGTTGCTATGACAAATTTATTGCTTCTATCCCTCTTAGTTGACAGTACAAGGAGATATATCTGAATTTACTAACCCGTGTAGACACACATATGTATAAATATTTTATACGCAACCAATTGTATCTGCTTTATGCCAACTTTGAGTTGATAGTGATGTCTCCGAGTACAGTGCATTGCCACAAGCACCATGCTAGCCTCACCATGCTAACTCATAAACCCCCACTCTCACCACAAGAAATCCAGCTCCCACCACCCAGATCTTTAATTAATTGCTTAATTGTACTATACATGTGCTGCAGTGTTAGAAGTATGGAACCACACCCTCACAGGATATAATGTTTTCAACCACAATATAGTACTTATGTACCTTTGGTCTTAAAGGCTTCTCATTTTCAAAGTTAATTAGGTAAGCATCTTTCTTTCCCTCATCTTTTGGGAACTTGTTTCACAAATTTTTAATATAGTTATATTGTATTGCTAATGTCATATACAGAATATAACCTGAAACTTTACAAAAACATATGTATGTATGTACATATACATATCTGTAGTGTTTTATTTGTTAAAGTAGAGATAGAAAACAATATTTCTTAACTATTGAATCCAGGCCAATACAGTTTGTAGCTTTTGAAATTTCTCTAACACATGGACAAAATAATGTATGCCAATCAGGGAAACTGAAGCATTTAGATGAATCGATGATAGAAAAATTAATGAGCTGCTGTAGACCATCACTACAACTCCCCAATATTGATTGAGAGTGAAGTGATAATGGGAGGAATTGAAAACCTGTACAACAGAATCCTAACGGTCTTGTCAACCTTTCACAATGTTTATTGGTTTGGCTACTGCAGCACGATCACAATACAGATTTTAATCGAATTTGATTACATTTATTTCATTTGATGCCAGATTTATAAAATTAATCTGCCAAGTAAATCAAACTAAATTAAAATCTAGAAGGAAGAAAGGATTCAACAATGTGACATCTCTTTTCCTTTTGGACAAATATTTGAGAGAAGAAAAAGAAGCATTTGAGAAAATTATTTAAAATAATAGCATACACTATTCTTCTGCTCTCCCATCTTGCCTTTTTCCAATGGGCAATGATCATAGTCTGAGCAGAGATGCTTGATAAACTAATTCCAATAACCTAGGAATGATCTTGAAATGTCAAAGGGAGGGGCGGCTGGGTGGTTCAGTTGGTTAAGCGACTGCCTTCAGCTCAGGTCATGATCCTGGAGACCCAGGATCGAGCCCCACATTGGGCTCCCTGCTAGGCGGGAAGCCTGCTTCTCCCTCTCTCGGTCCCTCTACTTGTGTTCCCTCTCTGGCTGTGTTTCTCTCTGTCAAATAAATAAATAAAATCTTTAAAGAAAAAAAAAAAGAAATGTCAAAGGGAACATAGTGCTAGAGCTTGTAAAAGAGCAACAAAATTCATTGAATGGGTCTGTAGTAGTTATTTTATTCAAAGGAAATTCAAAGCAACTTCTTCAAGTTGACAAACTACATTCTTGGTATTATTAGAATGCAAAACAATTCTCTTCTGATTACATTTACAACTGGAAATGCTTCATTCTTTCTACTTCAGAGAGAGCTGTGAGAGAATATAGACTTTGTGACCCAAGATCCAAAGCCTGGGATATTGTAATGCCATGCTAAGCACACATTCAATTTTTATGTAAAATGTCTCAGAGTCCAATGTGTGTTTTCCTTTTGCATTTCCTAAAATCCATACATTGGGAATTAACAAGTCAATCTCAAATTGCAACTGAATTACTTTTCAGAATAGGTATATGGCTGTATGTGCAACACATTCACTTCCAAGGTTTTGAGTGAGAAGGTTTTAAAATTTCATATCTTGAGCATTTTGAAAATTTCCAACCCCAAACTTACTTTCATTATACCAGTTCTTCGTCATAGCAAAACGTATTCATCATTGGTTTTGATCACCAGATCATCATCAAGGACATATCTTCTAATCTGTCAAATCTCACCAAACCAATCTTTTTTTAACTGGCATTTTGGTTAAATTGAGGCCTTACATTTCCAAACATGGAACTCCTAAGATTCACAGAATTAACTCTAGAACATTGCACACCTCTGTTCCTAAAAAAAACAATTAGCAGCTTACTAATGGCCATTGTATTTGTTCACCTATCTATTTACGCCAACTGTACTTATTATTTCAATTTTCATTGTTTTTTGTAGTGATACAACACAAGTGCCAAAAATTTGTTTTATTAGAATTAAGTAGGTCTAGAAAATATTAATGAAATATTGGTAATTTTGTTGTTAAATATAATGTAAAGAAACAAAAGTATTCAGATTGTTTCATAAAAGCCAGGAAATTCCCACTCCTCTTTGAGTAAGCTGAAGTTAAAAATCACTGTTGATATACTTTATTCAAAAAAACACAAAAAACAATCCAGAACTTCTCTTTACTAGTAACAGCAAAATCTTTACAATTTTAACTTGACATAGCCTACTTTTTATAACTTTACTTGACATGTAATTTCACTTATTTCTCTCTTTCTGTGTGTGTGTGTGTGTGTGTGTATCTTTTACTTTCAACAATTTTACTGATATTAGTTATGTTCTAGGAATTTTTCTAGGTTTTAGAACAAGTATTAAGTAAAAAAATCCCTGATATCTAAGAGCTCAAAGTGGAGAAGAGATACAATTTCTTATGCTGTCAGTTCTTCAGTAGAAAATGAGTAAGTTCTTTGGAAAATCAAAGAGGAAGCTATATAAATTCCCTTTGTTCTTTGTCTTGGTTTAAAACCACAAGGAGATAAGTGATCAGTATCTTTTGAACAATTGGTAAATTGTCATACAGCAAATGAATACTTAACACTTAGTGATTTAGGCATAATTTGAAGAATCACTGATTTCTGGAGAAGTATAATTGAGATACTATGTGTGTATCATTTCTAATTGTTACTAAATTATATACTAAAAGTGTTAGGATATAATCTAAGTAAACATGGCCTTGATATTTATTCCACAGAGTTACTAAATGAGGATGAGACAAGCATTTCAATTTCTAAAAATAACACATTAGCAAAAAAAGTTTGAACTTAATGTGGGGTTATTTTTAGGATTAATGAGATATATCCTTAGAAGCAGTTTATAAAACAACAAAGAGAAAAACTACATAAACAAAGTTGTCACCAGTATTCTAAATCAAGATATTTGATAAATCTGGAAGAGTTTAATTATGTAGTTGGCTCTTGCTTAGACCTGGGAATACTTCATTACTCAGCACTGCATCAAACAGATAAAATTGACTCCAAATGTTTCCCTTAAGGGCCTGGAGAGTAGCCAAAAATACACAGTCAGTCCTAAATGCAAAGCAGAGTTCATCACAGAAGGAATTTTCAGAAGAAGAAATAATGAGGAGAAGAGAGCATGGAAATGAAAATTTTATCTGGGAGCCTTTAATGGTTGATCCCACGGCTTGTTATCCCGTGATACTTGTCATCTTCAGTCAGCTGGGGACACCAAGACCTCCAGGAAGGTTATAGTCACAGTGCAGAGAAGAACACAAGTCACAAGAGCTTAGATTTCTTGTTTGTTGGTTTTCGTTTTGTTTGTTTGCTTGTTTTTAAATTCTGCAAGCTAAACTCAGTTATAAAATACAAATATTTGGGAGAATGCATCAAAACCTGCGTTTCTCTCAGGGGATAAATTCAGAGCCTTCCAGCCGTCTCACAATAGCCAAATACAGCTCAAGGACCGAATGAACCCAGTCTGCAGATGGTTTGTGTAAACAAAGACAGGGTTTATCCCTTATATATTGTCCTACTTTGGTTGTGAGAGGAACTGTATGGTCCACAAGGCTGAAAATATTTACTACCTGGTCTTTGACAGAAAAATTTTGCTATCCACTGAGCTAGACTGAGATGGATGCTTGAGGAAAGCCCCAAAGCCCTTTCTGCCCTCTGCCTGCCCTCTGCCAAATCCCAAAGGGAAGGCTGTAGGTGGAGGCCTCAGATGGGTTTGGAGAAATAAAAGTCAAGGCACCATATCAGCATACACCTGGCTGTCGAGGCTGTTGGCTCTGAGACTGACACTGAGATTTCCCCAATCTACAGCAGGTGCAGGGAACTGTAGTTGATTCCTGTGCATGTTAGCATCCTAAGAATAGGACCTGAGTTTATCTGACATACAAAGTGTTACAGGAAATCAGTTAGTCGTCCAGAAAAGATGTAAATGTAGTTAAGATAAAATCCCATTGTAGAAAAATAAAAAAGGAAGGGCCAGTAAGTTGAATGTGTTGAAGACCAACATCCATTGGGCACAAGTGTCCATATGATATTAGTTCAATGACTGCTTGTCTTGATAACTGGACAGCTCTCATCTGTCCTCACCCCCCACCCCCTCAGGGACTTTATCTGCAAAAGCAGGGGGCTGTAGACCCATAACTGACTGAGGAAATCCCAAGTTGGCAGAAATAACCAACAAATGCACTTATCATTTAGGAGATAATTTAGCTTTAATCAAGACTCAGGGGTGTTTTCAGGGTTTGGGGAACCTCAAGCCATCTTCAAAATTGCCATATGTTTGTTGTAATTCTTAGGTTCCTGCTCTTTGTAAAGCTATGTCCTATGTTCACATGAGACTTGGTAAAGCTGTGATTTGAACCTGAATGGTAGTATGGCAACCCACAGGATCAACTTTTGTGTTTGATTAACTGCCATCCAACTGTGTTCTAGAATTGATAGTTTGTTAAATACAAACACCCAAATAAGAATCAATGAGGCAAAAAACTTTTCTTTTAAAAGATTTTATTTACTTGTCAGAGAGAGAGAGCACAAACAAAGACAGTGGCAGACAGAGGGAGAGAGAGAAGCAGGTTCCTCACAGAGCAAGGGAAGCCTGATATGGGACTCCATGCCAGGATACAAGGATCATGACCTGAGCTGAAGGCAATCACTTAACCAACTGAGCCACCCAGGCACCTGACAAGATACTCTTAATACTCCAGTGATGAGTGGGGATAATTGTAAGTGTGAACATGTGCTTTGGAAATTGTCCGGGGTGGTTCCAAGGATTTTCTGGCTTGAGTCACCAGTGGCATGGTCTTCGTCTCAAGAGAAACTGCAAAAGTAAATCAAGACTGAATGATAGGATATAAAAATGATTATGGTTTTGGAAATGTTAAGAGAGGGAGCCAATGAGATACAGAGACAGAAATTTGATTTATTCCTATATATGTAGATGTGAACTTCAAGACAATACTTAAGCCTAGAGATGGAGATTTGGTAATTATCATTAAACTAGAAACTAAGTCATAGCAGTAAGAGATGGATCTATCTATAAAGTTCTGATGTTACCAATTGAGCACTGATTATGACTTTCACACTTAGTGAGAAACCCCATGTCATATTTCCTTTCCAGTCTTATTATTGTTCCCATGCTTTAATACCAATGATGCATACATCATTGAACATAGATTATTTATGCTGTTATACCTCGCAAGAATAGGTAATAGATCTTATATGTGTTGCAATAAAAGTGAAGTTCAACAAATTTATGTAGTTTTTAATTCTCCTTAATCAGAGAGGCAGTTTAATAAAATGTAAAACTCAAATAGATGGGTTCAGAAATGAGGTAGATTTGTGATTTCTATTAATTCAGAGCTTTCCTCAACGTCTTGTAAAAGGGTGAGTATTCTTGCATAGCTTGCATAAAGGATTTGTGAGAAAGAAATAAAGAACTGGTAAGAGTCTTTCCAAGATATAACATCTTATAATAGTGAAAGGCAATGTAATTATTCATAATATGTCAGATCTCTGACGTTTGGTTTCTTAGTCCTTTGGGGCTGCTTTCACAAAATACCACAGACTGCAACTCACAAACAGCAGGCCTCATTTCTCACAGCCTAGAGGCTGGAAGTCTAAAATCAGGGGACCAGTGTGGTCAGGTGAGGGCTCTATTCCAGTTCCTACCTTCACATGGTGGAGGGGAACAAGGAATATCTGTGGAGCCTCTAGCATAAGGGCACGAATCCCCTTCTTAGGGGCTCCACCCTCCTACCCAGCCACCGCCCAAAGTCCCCACCCCCAATGCTATCATCCAAAGGATTGGGATTTCAGCATACAAATTTAAGGATGCACAAATATCCAGGCACTAGTGTTTGGGTAACAAGTTTGATTCTGTGTCTTATAACTTAATGTTTAGCAAAATACATCATTCCACAAAAATGTAGGGGGGAAAACAAAGCAGTAGGGCTTTGGACACCGGCCCACACATTCCTAAGTTTGCCATTCTGTCAGGTATAAATAAAAGCTGAAAACGTAGCATTAATTATAGTTTCATTATTAAAATGTATATATCTGGTTTGCTTTGTGATATTAGAATAGCTTAAAACAGTTTTACTTCTTGCTTCAATTCTGATACAACAACATATTTGTTCCTCACAAAGTAGTTATCCATAATAATGTTGGTGGTTTTGTTTGGTTTTATTATCAAAGCAATATGGAGTTGAAATCATTAGTCTTGTTAATGTAAGCCAGACATTCACATACATAATCCTGAGAGCATAGCATAATATGACCATTCATTTCATCACAATGGGAGTGAGAGAAATAAAATGCCAGATGGATAAAAAGGCAGTAACAAATTAAATTTACAATAATTTGACAATTGTTTGAAGCAAGAGGGAAGAAAAGTGCATTTTTAACATAGCGTATCTCAAAAAGGGATTCAGTTCCTATGGTATGTTAAACTCTTGTTTACGACCAGTGAAATTTAAATTCATTCTCTGTAACAAAATACATTTGATAATGTATTTATGATGACAAAACTTCTACCAAAATAAAGTACTGCAAGAACAAGTAGAATGTTAAAATTAACATCTAAATTCCATTAAATATGCAATTTGTGCCAAGCGTAATACTAAATGATTTACATGCATTATCTCACACTTAATGCTAGGGACAACTTTGAAGTTCAGTGTTAATGCTATTCTCATTCTAAAGATGAGGACCCTACAGTTCAGAGAGGTTGATTAACTTGCCCAAAGCCAAACAGCTATTATACAATGATGTCAGGATTCAAATCCTATCTGCAGGACTGTGGTCCCTGTTTTCTAAATACTGCTTTTCAAAATCTATAGAAAATTCTTCCTGCTTTTTTTTAAGAATTGTTTCTTTTTTTTTCCTTTTTTTTTTTTTTTTAAGATTTTATTTATTTATTTAACAGAGAGAAACACAGCAAAAGAGGGAACACAAGCAGGGGGAGTGAGAGAGGGAGAAGCAGGCTTCCCGCCTAGCAGGGAGCCCGATGTGGGACTCGATCCCTGGTCTCCAGGATCATGACCTGAGCCGAAGGCAGTCGCTTAACCAACTGAGCCACCCAGGCGCCCCAAGAATTGTTTCTTAAATGTAAAGCACCATAGAAGCTTTATAAGAGCAGTAAAATATTAACACCAATGTTATTAACACCATACAATCCAATTGTATGGATATTGAAAACCACAGATTCTTCATTGATTAGTTCTGCCTTTGTGAGCAGACAGGTGATATGATAACCTCAGTATATATTTTGATTTATTGATGAGCATTTATTTATTGCATTAATCAGTCTTTCACCATATATTTCTTCAGTGTTTGCTATAAAACAAGCATTGTCCTTAACAAATTTATTGAAAGTGCCTATGAATAACACTTGAAAACTCAGAAGAATCCCCTGATAGGTCTAAACACCAATAATTTGGTTTTATTATCACAGACAAAATATGTCCTTAATAGAAAATTAGGCTTGGTATTTAATTATTGTCTCAAAAATAGCTTCATATGAACTATTCTAAAACTAAAATTATTATCTCTGGCAGAAAGATAACAGAATGTAATTGGTTTCTATCAAATAATTTTGTACAACATGCTAATTTGTTTAGGTATCTTTGGGGTATGCTTTGTTCCTAATGCCTCCTGGCATGTTCACCAGGAAATCATGTTGGTCTGTATTAGGTGCTTCATGGGGAAATTACTGAGGATTTTGACATCTGTTATGATAATTTTCCAGGCTCAAGACTATTCTACTTCACTCTACGGAAAACTTCAGACATTCAAGCAAGCAGTTATTTTCATACTGGAACAACTCAGACCTATTCTTAAGCAAAAATTTTTGTTTTCCCCACAAGCAACATTGATGCAAATAGTGAGTTTCTGCCTTGTGTAATCCCTGGGAAAAAAATGAAGAAAAATAAACTAACGCACCTCCATTCAGTTTTCAATTTCCTTTATGGTTTTCTTTGAATAACAGACTCAGGCTCCTTAAAAGGGAATGCACCACCTGCCTCTGGCGATATTGAAGAGAAAGGGACATAAAATGATTATATCATGAATTTTCTCAAACACAGTCAATGCATACTGTCCCATGCTGACAGGGGCATACTTCCTGGTATTCATGGGGCAAAATTCTTTATACACCTTTGAAAGCATTTGTATATTTGTGTATTTGAAAATAAAACCACAATTTTGAATCCTGGAAGTGTAGGCATTTAAAAGGTTTCAACTTTACCCTGCATATCCTACTGGAAGTAGATGATCCAATTCTATTTGAGGTATATGAAAAAAAAAAGTTTATTTCATGACACAACTAGTTGAAAGCAC
Source organism: Spilogale gracilis (assembly GCA_004023965.1). Taxonomy (NCBI): domain Eukaryota; kingdom Metazoa; phylum Chordata; class Mammalia; order Carnivora; family Mephitidae; genus Spilogale; species Spilogale gracilis. Next base: position 29,772 of record PITA01004423.1, read on the forward strand.
TCTTCAACTAAATTAATGGGAATCACATTTAATCATTTTTCTTGTGGAAATAGGAAAACTGTCACTCTTGTCCTAATCAGGAGTGGTTTGGCCTGAGCAGCTGAGCATTTTATTTAGGACTATGGTTTGGTTTGAAGATTGATTCAGAGTTCATCTCTGAAGAATCTGTTGTTATTTTTCTGTACATGATGCAGGAGGATTTTTTTCCTTTGCACTAAAGATGCTGGACCGTATTTAAATATTGGGTATTTTTGTGACATTGACTGAGGGCTTTTTTTTTTTAAGATTTTATTTATTTATTTGACAGAGATCACAAGTAGGCAGAGTGGTAGACAGAGAGAGAGGAGGAAGAAGGCTCCCTGCTGAGCAGGGAGCAGAACACAGGCCTCTATGTCAGGACCCTGAGATCATGACCTGAACCAAAGGCAGACTCTTAACCCACTGAGCCACCCACATGCGTGAGGGCTTTTGGTTTTAAGAAATACTAGAAACCATGTACCACAATGCTCATTGGGTAATAATGGCCATCCTCACCAAGTTGATCTATATATTCAACAAAACCATTATCACAATCTCAAGTGATAATTTTTTAAGAAACTGACAAACTGATCTTTAAATTTATATGGGAATGCAAGAGATCCGGACTAAACAAAACAATCTTGCAAAAAACAACAACAAAGTTGGAGGACTTACATGACTCTTTTTAAAAAGTTAATGAGACCCTATGGTAATCAAGATTGAATGATATTAACCTAAGGATAGCTATACCAAACAATGAAATAGAATTAAGATTGTAGAAATAAATCAATACTTACATTTATGGTCAACTGATTTTTCACACAGGTGCTGAGGAAATGCAATGGGAAAACCTTTGCAATATGGAATAATTGGGGGCCCAGATAAGATCTCTTCCAGTTGTATGAGGGGACAAAAATGTGATTGATGTGAATTCAGAGGGAGGAAATTTCAGCAGCCAATACAAGGGACTGTTTGAAGGCATGTTTTAAGATAAAGAAAAACAAACAACTGGAGCCATACTAGAGAAAAAATAGTGTTCAAATAGATACTTTTCTTTTTTTGAGATGAGATACACATGTCTGTGGCAGGATCCTTGAGAAAGAGAAAGGTAGAGTAGGGAGACAGTTTTTCCCTGGACAGGAGCTCATGTGCGGTGCCCTGTAGGTGGCCCACTGCAGAAAAGTGCTCCTTCAGAGCTTGGGGAGGAGTAAACGTGGGATGAAACGCTGGCATAACCTGTCCCATTTCTTCCCTCTCTCAGTGCAGTAGGAAGTAGGATTAGAGGTGACTTAGAGTGAGGATAGAGAAGACTTACCAAACCTTGGAGCCCAGAAAAGAAGCAAGACAGGGATGGGTGCAACAGGACTGGAATAGCTTGGGACCACATTAAGGAACCACCACAGTTTATAAATTGTGAAATAACCTATCCAAATAAAGAATTTATATAATTTCCTGATTTTGCATCAACAAATGACATGTGAAATAAAGCAAAAGCCCTGGAATAATTGAAATGAGAACATTTCATGCTACTGAACTGCTTTGTTTTCTAAAGTTTCCAGAATGGTAGTTCAGAAATTCATGAAGACAATTTAGGCTGTGTATTAATAGCATGTTTCTAGATTTTTCTAAGAGGCAGTCATGTTTTTTTATGCAAAATTAAACTAGTAAGTCTGCCTACCTGTGACTGAGAAATAAAGGAAGGAATCAAAATACAAAAGAGGAATAATAGTGATTATAAAAATTAGATTCAGAAATTAAAGGATTTCATGTTTATGTAACTTCCAGATAACTTCTGATGACCTAATCATGTCAGTTTGAACCAGTCTTGTTTAGAGAATGATGGATATTTCTTTGACCACCTGAAAGTCTTCTTCCTAGGATTGAATCTATTCTACCCAAACTGCATTTGATCAAGCAATTTTTTAAATTAAAATGTGTATATAGGGGCACCTGGGTGGCTAAGTTGGTTAAGCGATTGCCTTCGCTCAGGTCATGATCCCAGAGATCCAGGATCGAGTCCCACGTCGGACTCCCTGCTCGGCGGGGGGCCTGCTTCTCCCTCTCTCACTCCCGCTGCTTGTGTTCCCTCTCTGGCTGTGTTTCTCTCTGTCAAATTAAAAAAAAAATCTTTAAAATAAATAAATAAATAAATAAATAAATAAATAAATAAATAAATAAGACGTGTATATAGGCTCCTTATGGGATATCAATAAATATAAGTGCCTAGTCTAGGGTTTAAAAGGATTTCCCCCAAGTGTCATTTGTTTTCCTGTACCCCACAAAATTTCAATATGGCAAATATTCACTAATATCATAATCTCATTCTCATATTTAAGCTTAGCAAGAAAATCTTCCCTTCCTTTGGAAAGTTCTTTGATATAATCCAGGTTTCCTACCTTCTTTCTACCTTCAAAGTTTATATTTAAGAACAAAGAACTTCTTTAGGAAAGTTTTCCTTTGCCAACACTTGTGACTGTGTTCTGTCTATTATTCCTTTCATCTGTAGTTACCATTACATATCAGTGGAAATTAAAACATATTTATCAGCTATTATTCCTGTGTGCATTTTTCCATTGTATCTCAAGTTTACAAACCTATAAAAGAGGAGTTTAAATCTTGTGGATTTTCAATCACTGTTCCATGTCACTGTCACCAATGCACCTATATCTTCAAGAAACACAATGTGTGATTACATGATTCCTGAATATCAAAGAGATTATGAGCAAAGAGTCTCCATTACCAGCCTAAGAGCATAACCACCTGTTATTTTTGCCAATTTACTTTTAAAAATGGTTCATCAAGGGGCACCTGGGTGTCTCAGTTGTTAAGCGACTGCCTTCAGCTCAGGTCATGATCCTGGAGTCTATGGTTCAAGCCCTGCATCGGGCTCCCTATTTGGTGGGAAGCCTGCTTCTCCCTCTCTCACTCCTTCTGCTTCTGTTCCCTCTCTAGCTGTGTTTCTCTCTGTCAAATAAATAAATAAAAATCTTAAAAAAAAATTTTTATCAAGATTTTAATGGTGACTTCAGTGCCTTAATGGTCTCCTTTGTCAAAATCTGCAAACATCATCTGCTATTTTCTCTTCATTTTACCCCTCCCACTTCCTATGGGTTTTCTAATAAAAAAAGAAAAACAGATAATTTACACAATTAAGAAAGTGAATCATTAGAATGACGGATGTTTAAAGTTCGAATTGTAATTTTCAGTATTTAATTCTATTATTTTAAATAATTATGATCAAAAGCTCTAACTTAGTGAATTGAACTTATTGGAGAGATTTTATACTTAGAAATCACTTTTACATGTGTCTCAGTATTCCACTCCATGTTTCTAATCAACATTACTCTTTGACATACCTGGAAATGTAGCTCAAGTTTTTATTACTCTGTATGATCGGTTATGTTTTTTCTTTTTTAAAAAAGTTATTTATTTTTGCAAGAGAGAGAGAGCAAGTGAGCACAAATGGTAGGGAAGAGGCAAAGGGAAAAGCAGACTCCCCACTGAGCAGGGAAACCACCTTCCCCTCACCATCCCACCACCCTACCCTCTGCCCTATGCAGGACTGGATCCCAGGGCCCTGGGATCATGAACTGAGAAAAGATGGCAGCTTAACCAACTGAGTCACTTGGCACCCCTATTATGGTCTTTCCTGATTTTCTATTATGCTTTTTCTTGATTCTCTATTGTTCCTTGAATAACTGGAAGACACTGCTACAGAAAAATACAATGATCCCTTGTATCTTACAGGGAAAATGTATAAAGGGCAGCTAACAACATATAGAAGAAATGCATGGAACACATGAAAGGAAGGTTTGATGTATGCAAGGTTTGAAAAAAAGTTGAATTAAGTGAAAAAAACTGATACAGAAAAAGGGACTGCGATTGTCTGAAAGGTAGGGTCTGAATTCTATCACTGTCCCATGACTACAGATGAGAGCAATTTGAGAGTCACAAAAAGTTTGTCCATTGTCACACCAAGAATAAGCAGTTGAGGGGCGCCTGGGTGGTTCAGTCGTTTAAGCGACTGCCTTCGGCTCAGGTCATGATCCTGGAATCGAGTCCCACATCGGGCTCCCTGCTCAGCGAGAAGCCTGCTTCTCCTTCTCTCACTCCTCCTGCTTGTGTTCCCTCTCTGGCTGTGTTTCTCTCTGTCTAATAAATAAAATCTTAAAAAAAAAAAAAGAATAAGCAGTTGAGCTGGAATGTGAACGCTAGTCAGCCTGACACCAAAATGAATACAGAGCCATTCTGTTAGTTTGTCTGTGATATACATCAAGTTGTTTTTCCAGGAAAGGCATAGTTTTCTGAACAACTTAGCAGTTCTGTGTCTTGCAGGAACAAGGTTTGGAATGTCTAAAAAGAATAAATATCACATTAATATTCTTCATCTTTATCACCATGAAAAAATTTAAGCCTCAGGTAACGAAAAGATTTAAAAAGGAGAACGATAAAATGTTAGGAAGGAACATGATCCTAATTAGACATTTTCTCCATCTTAAGGCAACAATCCAAAATGGTTGAGAGTCAGTGAATGAACATCTCTAGGAAATACATGATTAAAAATAATTGGTAACAGAGAAGGATTCCACAAATTTTAGAAGTGCAGTTCCTCTTCACTCCTGATGTGACTACAGTTTCTTCTCAACCATCTACTTGTCTATCAGTACCAGATATGTTTTGTATTTATTCTAGGTAAATGTAACTTTAAAAATAATGTAAAATCCTAGAAAGACAAGTGTATGAACCAGCTATAGAGAATACCAGTGAGAAACGCAGATGGCTACACTTTATTATCTTCAGGAGCAGAGCTTTCTTTCTAATGGCCTCTAAATTTTTCATTCATTTAACCAAGAAATTCTCATTCAACCTTGATTTTTCCCACATAGGCTTATTTTTCTATAAGAATACTTAATTAAGAGTCACCTCACCTACGAATACCAGTCATAGAGCTGTTTCAGGGCTAGTAACTGAACTGCTAATGACATCAGCAAAAATATAGTCTTTCTAACCTTCCACTCTGCCGGTCCCAGTGCCTTGTAACTGTGGCCACAAGTCTTATTTTCTTCATCAGAACATGGCTGCAACACCCCTAAACAATATATTCTCTTACAACTAACTACCCAAAGCCAGAAAAGAGCATATCATTACTTTCTAGCCAGTAATTTTTTTAAGTAAAATACTGCAAAATCAACCCTAAAAGCAAATGGTCAGACATGTTGTTGTTTTTTTTTTTTCCATGTGTCACTCACCAAAATTCTGTCACAAGGTTGTTCAAATTGTCATGGACAATGTGATTTCAATTGCTATTGTTAGCTTAGACTCATCAAGATTTACTCCACTGTGCTGAAGAAGGGTCCTATCTCTAGAAGCAGCTGACCCTCTGAAACCAACCCTAAGTCAGGGCTGTCAGCAAGGGAACAAGAGAAGAGGCTGCTGCTGCTTCTCGGTAGACACAAGAAGCACCAGTCATCTCGTCTCACGGGCAAAATGGTGCCCATCACGTGTCAATGCAGAGGACCAGGTATCTTTTTATAGGCTTGCATTAGAAAAATAATTCTATGAGTTCGTTACCTGCATGAATAGACTGTTGTCCTTACACTTTTAATAATCTATTTTCTTTTCTTTTTTTTTTTTTAAACATTATGGTCTCATGTTCCAGAAACCTAGACACCCATTTCAGTGTGGCTAATGTGATAACTACTAATAGAAATGGGAAAAGTAATAATAATAATAATACCTTTGAGTCATCAAATAATATCACAGAGTAATAAATATATGGCAAGAACTGTTAAGTCTTTCATATTTATTATTTTCTTGTTTCCATAATAACACTATAATGTATGGATTATTTTACAGAAGATGGTATGACTGAGGCTTAAGCACATTATCAAGTCTGTCCCTCCAGGCCATAGAATTTCTTATCTTGAATGGCTCTGTCTTGGTCAATGTTGAGGCTTCATGTGGAAGACCCTGGAGTCTCTTTGTGCCAGCACCCATTCTACCTACACACACACACACACACACACACACACACACACACACAGATAAGAAGAAACTTTTGGAGGGAATAGATATGCTACTCACCCCGATTGGATGATTGTTTCATGGATATATGCTTTATCTCTAAACCCATTACATTAGATGTGTATGGAGTATGTTCAGTTTTTTTTTTTAATTTCAATCATACTTCAATAAAGCTATGTTTTAAAAGCTACAGTAACCAAGACAACAATGGTATTGATAGAGAAAACAACAAATGGATCAAAAGAAGAGAATATAGAGTCCAGAAATAGGTCCACAAAAATAAGACAGATCTTGGGGCACCTGGGTGGCTCCGTGGGTTAAGTGACTGACTCGTGATTTCAGTTCAGGTCATGATCTCATGCCTTGTGATAGCAAACTCCATTCCCTTGTTCCTTCGGGTCCCATGCTCAGTAAGAAGTCACCTTCAGATTCTTTCCTCTACCGTCCCCCCACTTCTGTGCTTGCTCACTCTCTCAAATAAATAAAATCTTAAAAATAAACAAGACATCAGTTTTTGACAAAGGTAGACGTACACAATATTTTTAAGTGGAGAAAGAATATAATTCAACAAATGGTATTGACAGATTTGGACATCCATTTGCAAAAACGTTTTTAGAAAGGAACTTGACGTAAGCCTCACATTATTACAAAAAATTAACTCTAAACAGAGAATACATCTGAATGTAAAATGTGAAATTGTAATTTTTTAGAAGAAAGCATAAGGAAAGATCTTTGTGTTCTGGGGTTGGCAAAAAAATTACAGAGACAGACCCTGAAAGCACAATCCATAAAAGGAAAATGATAAATTAGATTTAAAATGTAAACACTTTGTTTTGTTTTTGTTTTTGTTTTTTTCTGTGAAAGACACTGTTAAAAGAATTAAGTTTCACTACACACTGAGAGAAAATATTTGGAAATCACATGTCTGACGATAGACTTGTACTCAAAAGATATAAATAACTTTTCCTCAACAGGGAAAAGCAAATCTATGAACAACAAAAAAATAATTAAACAAATATTTCCCCAAAGGGTGTATACAAAAGGCAAAAGAACACCTGAAAGGATGTTGAACATCATTAGCCACTATGGCGATGCAAATTAAAACTGGGCTGATATACAACAACACACCTATTAGAGTGTCTGAACAAGAATACACAGACAATGCAAAGCGCTCGTGAGAACACAGATCTACTATAACTCTCACACATTGTTGATGGAAGTGCAAATACTTACAACCTGGAAAATAATTAGTTCTTATGAAGTTAAAAATGTACTTATTATATTAACCAAAACTCCCATTCCTGAATATTTGATCCAAAGAAATAATAATTATGTTCACTCCAATATTTATCTTTTATAGAGCTCTGTTCATAATTGTCCAAACTGGAAACAACTTGGATTTTTTTTTTTTTTTTAATTAGGCTTCACGCCCAGCATGGAGCTCAGCGTGGGGCTTGAACTCATGATCCTAAGGTCAAGACCTAAGCTGAGATCAAGAGTTGGAAGCTCAGGGCGCCTGGGTGGCTCAGTTGGTTAAGCGGCTGCCTTTGGCTCAGGTCATGATCCCGGAGACCCGGGATCGAGCCCCACATCAGGCTCCCTGCTTGGCAGGAAGCCTGTTTCTCCCTGAGTCTCACTCCCCCTGCTTGTGTTCCCTCTCTGGCTGTGTTTCTCTCTGTGAAATAAATAAAATCTTAAAAAAAAAAAAAAAAAGAGTTGGAAGCTCAACAGACTGTACCACCCAGGTGCCCCAACTTAGATGCATTTCAGTAGGTGAACTGATACATAAACTATGGTACAGTTATACAATGGATGACTAATCAAAAATGGAAAAGACTGTTGGGATACAGAAGTTGGTCGGATCACTAAGATACTATTCTGTGGGAAAGAAGCCAGTTTCAAATGTTTATCTATGTATCATTCTATTAGTATGATACACTCAAAGATACAAAGCCATAATTATGGAAAATGTATCTCTGATTGGCTGGGCTTGGGGGAGGCTAGAGTGTGTGTAAAATTTAGGGAATGGATGGCAGACTTATAACCCAACCAAAGCCTGGGTTTAAATAGGCACATTCATATTATCATACATCATTCACTTAATCCCTGCTAATATGGCATAGCAGGAAAGTACCAGACACACTGGAAAATGTTGATATGGGAGTCTCATTAAGAAAAAGATAGAGAAATAAGCAACTGCTTTGTAGAATGTGTAATTAAAGGACAGGCAGAAACTAGCACATATTTTGGTGTTCTTCATGGAAGAAATCTTACATCCATACAGCCTGCTCACATCTTGGATGTTCACATCTTAGATGACATATTGTTGTCTTGCTTATTTAGAGAGTCTCAGAGTTCTTGCTATATATATAAAGATAATATTTTGTGAAAATCAACCAGCTTGGCTAAGTTAAAGTTTTATGGCCCTAGATATTTGAAAATGAGCTTAAAAGTTAAATGTACACAGTGTAATGCTTGGAAAGGTAAACAAGAGGGTGTGAGATAGCAAGGATCATGTCTTTGGTAAGAAAATATTCTAAGCGTGTTTTACAAAATGACTTTAATTCACTTTCAAATTGTCTTTGAGGTAATTTTTTAGAGAACATTTTTGTAAGTAAGCTGAATCCTATGCCTGTACCAGATAAGCTATCATATTCTGAAAAAAAAAAGATGTTTCAATCATTTACTAAAACGAAAGATATGTGTTTCAATAACAATTTTAAAGAAATAATTTCACCATTATTGATTTGACTTAGGTCATATCTTCAAGTTTGATAGGACTATATTATTTTAGTGGCCACATTAGCCATGTAAGGAAAATAATAGAGTCTTTAAGTTCTTTAAATTGAAAAACAGAGAGTTTCTTGCAAATGAAGCTCTGTTTCTTTTCATAAAAAGACACAGTTGTTTGTGAGTAGAGTAGAAAGACACAGATACTCAAGACTTGCCCAAAGGTCTTTAAAAAACTCAGGGCTTCTGTGAAAATGCAAGTCTATGCAGCATTGAAAAAGCAGAAGAAAATGAAGTTGATGTAAGTGTAGGGGGGACAACATGGGGGCGAGGGCAAAACCAAAGTAACCCTGGGTATCAGGAATCTATTTAAGTGCTTTTGTTTCTCCCTCCTTCCTGGGAATATTTTATTGTCTTTTCACTGCCTAATAATAGAAGCATATTCTTAGAAGAACTTCACTGGCTTTGTTTCAAAAGTAAAAGATACATTTTTAGTTTTGCTGGTAATCACTGCTTTTTAGTACTACGGATCCTTAAGGAGAACAGACCCACATAGAGAGACACAGTCCCGCTATATATAATGCAAATGCTATATATACACATTTACTTAAATAGGATAACCTAGATGCCTTCACATTGATATTTTTAGCACTTTAAACGCAGGTATGCACTCTATTCTCCCAAAGATTTTTTGTAAAAATCAAGTATCATAAACAAAAGTATCTGATAAGGAGATATGATACTAAAAGTAATGTTTATTGAGCACTTACTTTGCACCCCATACTTTTTTTTTAAAAGATTTTATTTATTTATTTGACAGAGAGAAACACAGCCAGAGAGGGAACACAAGCAGGGGGAGTGAGAGAGGGAGAAGCAGGCTTCCTGCAGCATAGGGAGTCTGATGTGGGGCTCCATCCCAGGACCCTGGGATCATGACCTGAGTCAAAAGCAGACGCTTCATGACTGAGCTACCAAGGCACCCCTGTACTCCATGATTTTTATCGGCCCTTCATGTGCCTTTAATCCTTATAATAACAACCCTATTAGTTAATTATCCTTATTAAAACTTGTTTTTGCAGAGAAGGGCATTAAGGTTCTGAGAAATCAACTCATGATGAATGACTAAGGAATGGAAAAGGCAACATTAAACCCTAGTTTTCTGTCTAGATTCTGTTTGTAGTTGGTTCTTACACAGTGACAGCCAGGAAAACAGGTTCAAAAAGTCCAGTCCATTCAGAATAACTAGAGTTCCAGTTTCTGAAAAGCTAACAACTCCTCAGTAACAACAAACTAATATTAAAGAGGAAAGTACCAAAATATAATTTATTACTAATTTTCTTTATTAATCTGCAGTAGGTATTTTTAAGTATCTTAAAAGAATGATTTAAAACTTCTGATATGATCTGATGATTTGATCTGATTAAATTGGAAACATTATTGAAAAGTTGATTGAAAGAATAGAAGCATAAAAAAGCTGATAATGTTGATTTTATCCATATGTATCACCCCAAGGGAGAATTTATAATACAATCTTTTTGTAAGTTTGTGTGTTTATAATATAATCTCTACAGATATCTTAAACTGTAGTCATGAAAAATAGGGGAAGTAAATAGAATATTTGATAAGCCTGATAATAAACTGATGTTTGTAATAAACAAACTGATTCTTTGCACTCGGGACAAGTCATAAGTTTCAATTCACTCTTGCTCAAGGAATAGAAATTGTGTCTTGTGTGGCATTCCCCTCTTTAGCTTAATTGAGCAATCTCTGAACAATGGGTCACTGTTAGAGCCTTCAGCACATCTTGACTTGTTCCTAATTTTGACTTCTCTTTCAAGTTCCCATCAGGCAGCTTCACAACCATTAGATGCAAATCTAAAGAATTCCTCCTGTTTGAGAAAACACAATTAATACAAAATAATCGGGCAGACATTTGAAGTACTAGTACTAAGCATTAACATTTTATATTACAACTACTATGTATTAGAAAAAATACTGTATGCGTTTATCTTATTTCATATATGCCTTCTAAACAACAATTTTAGTATGGATTTGACATTTTGGACTTTTGAATAACTCTGTTTAAGGGATCTAAAGACATATTCCACTATTAAATTCCTAAAATAATTCTTATTTTATCAAATCTGCCTCATCTTCATTATTGGTCTACCTGCCTTCCCATACCACAACCCTCTTGTTTCTTTTTTTCTTTTTTTTAAGACTTTATTTATTTATTTGACATATAGAAACACAGCTAGAGAGGGAACACAAGCAGGGGAAGTGAGAAAGGGAGAAGCAGTCCTCCCCCCCGAGCAGGGAGTCTAACGTGGGGCTTGATCTCAGGACTCCAGGATCATGACCTGAACCAAAGGCAGATGCTTAATGACTGAGCCACCCAGGTGCCCCAACCCCTTTGTTTCTGAGTACCCAACCCTTTGCTAGGCATGGAGTGGAAGAACTGGTAAGCCAGCAGAGCTTCTGAAATTAGAACACTCAGAGACTAGTTGGGAAGAAAGCCTTGTAAAAATAATTGAAATACAATTCATCCAATGAATCTGTAGGTTCTATTACTTTTTGGGCAGTCTTGTGGGTGTAGTTCACATAGATTAAAGGTGAGTAATGATTTCTCTGCCCTTATGGAACTAACATCTTATAACAATGGGCCATAAAGTAAAAGAATAGGCAAATTAAAGATGAAAATCATGTTAGGCAGTAATAAACATAACAAGTAAATTAACAGAGTCATATAGTGCCTAGGAGAGGGTTCCATTTCTGTTACTTACAGTAGAAATACCCCCAACCAATATAGACTCCTGCATCTGTTACTAAATTAATGTTGCATTATCAAGATCACCTGAAAATACAAAGGTAATTGAGCACCATCACCTCTTTCCATAAAAAAATTTTGGCACTGTGATCCCTCTTATTTATTTCTTTATTTATCTGAGGAGGCAGGAGAGGTGCAGAGGGAGAGAGAATCTTAAACAGGCTCCATGCACAGCATGGAGTCCAATGCAGTGCTGGATCTCACAACCTTGAGATCATGACCTTAGCCAAAATAAAGACTTGGATGCTTAACTGACTGGGCCACCCAGGCACTTCCTCTTATTTAATTGAAAAAGATTTCTTTATGTGTATTGTGAATACAAATATATATATATATACACACACACACATATATATATACACGTATTACAATGACTGCTTCCCATTCCCTAATACTCATTTCCCATTCCATTTCATAATAGAATTCTGATTTTGAGCTGGGTATGTGGTACCCAAGAAGAAGATAATATTTACCGGTTTTCCTTTTCGTTAAGTGTGGACTGGCATCTAAATTCTGGCCAACAGGTTTCAAAAATAATATTCTGTATGTCATTAAATCATTCCACATGTAAAGACATGTGCATTTTCATACTCTTCCTTTATTTTCCATTTGATAACATGCAGATGTAATGGCTGGATCTAGAGCAGCCATACCGGGCCATGAGGTAAGACTGCAAAAAGAGGATTGCACAGAGGTGGATAAAATGAGAGGTTGAGTCAATGACACCATGTAGTGCCATCCCAACTTTGGATCACCTAACCCCAAAATTCTTTGTAAGAGAGAAATAAGCTTCTATTTTTCTTTAAAGATTTTATTTATTTATTTGACAGAGAGAGAGAGATCACAGGTACACAGGGAGAGAGGAGGAAACAGGTTCCCTGCTGAGCAGAGAGCCCGACGCGGGCCTTGATCCCAGAACCCTGAGATCATGACCTGAGCCGAAGGCAGAGGCTTTAACCCACTGAGCCACCCAGGTGCCCAAGCTTCTATTCTTATATAAAGTATTCTTGTGTTATTTCTGTTTTTGTTTATTTGCAGCTAATCCTAAACCAAATAATGCATTATTTTGTCATCATTTCTTAAAGATAAGGACTATGGCATATCTTTTTATTTATTTCATATGTTGATGCTTTAAAATATAATATGTAAATGGTATATACTAACTCTCTAAATTAATTCTATCAATATTAATTTATATATAGATTCTTCTGGCCAAGGATTAATAAACCATCTATAGAGTAGGCATTCTTCTAGACTCTACTGATAATAGAGAGATGTAACAAAAGAGGTGGGGGTGTCTGGGTGGCTGAGTTGGTTCAGCATCAGCTTTTGGCTTGGGTCATGATCCCTTGGTTCTGGGATCCAGGCCCTAGTAGGACTCCCTGCTCAGTGCGGAGTCTGCTTGTCCCTCTCTCTGCCCAGCCCCCAGCTCTCTTTCTCTCAAATAAATAAAATCTTAAAAAAAAAAAAAAAAGAAAGAAAAGGAAAGAAAAAGAAAGAGATATCTTATGCTTTGTACAATAGCTTTCATTGGGTCCTTCCTATATCTCTTACACTTCACCTACATAATCCTCAGAGAAAGAGAAACTCTCTAAGATTTTACTTTCCCCATTTGTTTAATGAGAAAACCAGAAGCTTAAGAGTCTAAGTAAATCCGCTAAGAATTTTAAATTTCATCTCTTTGAAATGGATATCATACACTATTAATTGCAAGTGTTCTTCTAAGAGGCAAGACATAAGGATAAATAACTCTAGTCTCTAGTTGAAGGGATAGATTAGTATGGGCTACAAGAGAGGCACCAAGTGCTATGGGAATTCAAAAATGTAAAAGATCTGCTCCCAAGAAACAACTATTGACTTCTAATCATTCGCTAATTAATCTTCCTCCTTGAACTAGTTCAACTGATATACACAAAGCACTTTTAGATATTTTAGTCTTGCTGTATAATTAATTCTTTTATAAAAATTTCTCTTTTCTGACAGAATGTTTCCTATTCTTTAAAAAAGTCATTTTTAATGTTTGAAATGACTGATACATATTTTCACCAATCATGCTTCTAATATATCAAAGGTTGGTATCTAGAAATATGGATATAATAAATATACATGATACATTCCCTGGCTAATTGTCAGTTTATTGCTAAATCATATTGCTTCCTGCAAGTCTCTTTAAATTTCATTAAATCACAAAATTCTCTACACAATAATAATATAAGATCGAATGGTTTGTAGTCAAGCAATTTTCTCTTCTCATTCTAGAGAAAGAACATTTATCATTGTGCCTTAAGAGTAGGACTGCTATTTGGGCAACTGTGTTAGTGTCTTTCCTATTAGCAGTGTCACATAATACATTTACTTGACTGTAGAAAACAGGAAACAGCAGTTTTAATTTATATTGTGTTTAACAGGCCTAAACCTACCAAGAAAAAAATAGTAAATAGTTTATCCCTTTGGAGGTTCATTGACTCCTTCATGATAATAACTTAGGATAGGAAAGATCTCTTAAGATATATGCGGGTCCCAAAATAGTTTCCATTACTCTGGACACTTTGGAAACATTTCAACATGTGAACTGTGTTTATTCTTCAGTTGTCTCACTTCTTTTAGAAGAGATTCATGTTCTTTGGCTTGACTAGTTTTGGAAAATCAATTTTAATTTGCAGCCTGAACTACTAATTGAATAAGAATGGACTTACTCCCACAGTAGGTATAGTAACTCTCCGATGATACTAAAATTAAAATTATTTACTATGACATCCAGCATCAACAAAACTATCAGTAAAGTCCATCTCAGAAGGAGACGCAATGAGCTCTGAAACAACAGAATTGGTGTAATGACCTTTAAAATTTACAAAGCTGTGGATTATTCAAGAGCACGAATTCTACCCAGAAGCAAACGCTATTAACATTTTAATGCAAGTTCTCATAAGCCAATTTCAATGTGCTTTTATAGTGTTTACATTATATTAATTGTTTAAAACTACTAGCTCAATTTGTGGCCCCTGCAGAGTCAATAATGAAAACATTGATATTCCTTGCCAGAAGAGACTGGTAGAGGAAAATTGTCCATGTAATGCAGATACCAGCTCTGCCAGGCACAGAGCTGGATTCGATTGGTATGGAACCTAATTGTGTATCTTCAAACATTCCAAAATTTCCTCAAATGTCTCTGAAGTCCTGTAGAGCATTTCCATATGTCTTTCTGCTTCCATATGTCTGAGTCTTTCACATTCTCTCTGGTTTGGACTCTTGTTCCCTTCGGTCTCTCTTTCTGTCCCCAGGGACTTACCAAGTTAGGTACCAAACAAATGTTTATAACTACAACAGAGCTTCATCTTCTATTAATATTATAACATTTCCAAAATAGCTTCATTTGAGCTCTGCATCATATTTCATTAATCAAATAAAAGATTTTACTGATCATATGCAGTACCTTCTGGGATTACCAGTAAGGTAATTCAAGTAATCATTTTGTTTTAAGATTTGGGGGGTTATTATTTGGAGGCAAATACCATCTACTGTTATGTAAGATAAGTTCAAAATGAAAGGCAGCTACCAATGCAAATGACACAGTTCACCCCAGCCTAGCTTGTAGTCAGCCTCTGTTCTCTACTCCCTATCAGAGAGCACCTGCTCCAGTACTTGGTTACAGCAGCCCTTGGGTGATATTCTTAGTGTGGTAGTGCTTTCAGTCATGGACAAAAGAATAATTTCAGATAGAAGTCTGGACTTGCATATTGTATAACAAGCTCACTATCTCTCTGACTATTCCCCATCCTTCCACTTCTGAGTGACCCCAGTGTACCTCTGCTTCCTACAATCTGACCCCTCCAATGCAAGGGTTCTCCATTAATCTATGGTCTCCTGCAGTGTCTTTGTGGCCATTATGGAAACTACCACTCAGATGTCCTTCAAAAGAACCAACTGCCAGGAATATGGTTGATGGACAAGCACTGCACCTTTGGACCCACTCTTGAATTTCCATGAAAGCCACACATCCCATAGTCTGTTCCTAGAGGATATAAAGGCATGGAGAAGGTACTAGTGCCAGCTCACCTCTGCCCACTGGGGGCTCTTCAGATGTGCATCCTTGGCTCAGGTCATTGCCATGATTGTGGTCAATACTTCTCAGAATTGCTATGTGACCTGCAATTCTATGTACACAACCCGTTCTTTTTCCTCTCTGTTGACAGTTGCAAGACCTGCACTGCGAGTCTGAAGATACTGCATGTCCAAACCTGCGTGATCCATCTACTCCTGTCTCAACATCTGTTTCTTAGACACAACCGTGCATGTCTCCTCCAGCACAGCCAACACACAGTATTTAACTTTGTACATGACGGTAAGATTCCCCCAAGTGAGCAGCTAGGAAAACAAGGTGGAAACTACATTGTCCTTGATAAATTAGTCTCAGAAGTTTTGTGACATTATTTCTATCCTGATCCATGGGTTGAATCAGTCATAAGTTCACCCAAATTCACCTGAGACGTTTTAAAGAAATTTTTGTTCCAAAGAATTAACTACCAACATCGTTTTCTTCTTTTCCTAAACAATATTTACATGTTCTTTACTTCTATCTCTAAGCCATTATTTTTTAATTATTATGTTCAATTAGCCAACATATAATACATCATTAGTCTAACCCATAATTTAAATAATAGTCATTTAAAACATTTTACATTTTTATACTTTTGACATTAATTTTTACTTATTTTACACATGATGAGAAAATACTGATTATAGAATGAATTTAATAAAAATTTAGAAGTAAATCTAGAGGTAAATACACTATCAATTTTCAGATGTTTCATGGAACTTGAAGTTGTATATTTTGTTTTCCTTAGTTATCAATGATTGGTTAGTGTAGTCCATAGCATTTTAATAATTTAACCTTTTTTTTTTTTTACCAGCCTTGCATTTCATTTATTTTATGTGACACTCACTGAGACATTGTACGAAAAATGTCAATACTAGAATTTCTTTCTTTCTTTTTTTTCTAAGATTTTATTTATTTATTTTACGGAGAGAAATACAGCTAGAGAGCAAACACAAGCAGAGGGAGCGGAAGAGGGAGAAGCAGGCTTCCTGCCGAGCAGAGAGTCCGATGCGGGGCTCCTTCCCAGGACCCTGATATCATGACCTGAGCCCAAAGCAGATGCTTAACAACTGAGCCACCCAGGCACCCCTAGAATTACATTTCTAATAATACAATTTATTGCTATGTAGTTGGGCCTATGAACATTTGTATTTTAACACGTCTATATACTTTAACTTTTATCAATATAATAATAATATGTTTAAATGATTATTTCTTAAATTCTATAGTGTGAAATTAATGTTGCGATTTAAATTTTCCTTTGTTCTGAGTTTACCAATCAGTTAACAAACTTGGGATATATTTGATGAGCAGAGAACAGCCTGACAAAGAAGAGATGGAATTTAGAGGGCTGTTCCCAGGCAGCTAACAGTTTTAGCCAACAAAAAGAGAATATGGGCAGGCGAGGGAGGAACTTAAAAGACTCTAGATTTAACAGGGTCCTGCTGGATGCAGTGGTAAAATGATGTGCCAACCAGAGAGGGCCAGGATGCAGGTGGTCAGACAGCAAAGAAGGTGGAAACACAGGGAGGACGGGTTGGAAGACGCTATGAGAATTGGAAATGCTAGGACTAGGGGAGGAGACTCTCTTCCTGTTGACAACTGAGGATGTGCCTGCCCACGAACTTCTGCAAGAGCCCACTACCTGGGTCAGCATGACCCAGTTGCTTGTGACAAGAAAGCTTTACCTGTAAGATAAGACCAGAAACCTTTACATAACTTTATTGTTTACCTCAGAAAATTCCTACAGACCCATCTGTCAAGGATGGTGTAGACCGCCAACTCGACCAAGCAGTTCTCCTACCAAGACCATCTTCAGGACCCGCCCTTAGCAGTTTCCGGGATCCTAAATTATATATTATAAATTCGAATTAGTTCCCTGCCTGGGTAGAAATGCCTTAAACCGCTCTTTCTTCCCACCTGCAACAGTGCTAAGACTGTCAAAGTGGTATTCTCACTAATAGTAATAAGTTCTAAGACATTTAGCTTTGATGTATTAACAGTTTTCCAAGTCATGTCTTGGTGAATTTAAAAATCTAGTGGTTTCACTAATGTCTACTACAGATTCCTGGCTGCCAGGACCAAGATTGGAAACTGGTAAAGGGTACGTTCCATCCAGGCCCCTATACCTTCTGTGGGGGAACTCTCGGAGGACAAGATGAGTTGGTCATCAGACCTGAGCATCAATCTCTCTTCATTGATCTCTGAACTCCTAAATTTAGTTTGTCTCCAGGAAAATTAAAGCTCTTTGGGGAATCCTTTTATTATCAGATCACCTTTGAAAGCTTTATTCTTGGTGGAAATCTATTTGCTATTTATATGTATGTATGTATGTATGTATGTATGTATGTATTTTTAGCCAGGGAGGAGCAGAGGGAGAGGGAAAGAGGGAATCTTAAGTAATATGCCCAGCACAGAGCCTGAGGCAGGGCTCAATCACATGACCCTGAGATCATGGCCTGAGCCTAAATCAAGAGTCTGTTGCCAAACTGAGTGAGGCACCCAGGCTCCCCTATTTGCATCTATTGATGCTTATCATGATTTGGAATCCTATAAAAGGGTTTTCAATTAGAAGAGGATGGGGGCATAAGAACTGACCACTCTACACCTTAATTTTGCCCCAGAAGCTCAGAAAATCTCTTCCTCCAACTGCAAGCTCTTCTAGTATTGTTGTATTTTGTTCAAAAGAATCTGGGAGAGTGCTCCTTCCTCACCTTCCTTGTTTTCTGGCAAACACAGACATTAGACTAAGGACCTAAGACACAAAGTGTAGAAGGAAAGCTCTACTGAATTGCTACACTGGTGAGTTACACCATCCAAACAAAGGTTCATGCCTTCTCTGCTGAACCTTGCTTCTTGCTTATGTTTATACTATTACTGGTCTGGCATTTTGAGTCACTTTCAGTACAAACAAAATCATTCATTTCAGAGGATCCTTAGAAGAGAAAGTAAAATTTCAAGTATTGTGTGGTCTACAAATCCAAAATCCTCTAAATATAGATTCTTTCTCAAAATTAAATTCCCTTAAGAATCTGACAAGACTCTTAATGTAGATTATAAGCTTGGTCCCATGCTGAGCTGAGAAACGTTGTCAAATAGCTTATGAATTCTGTACAAGGTAGACTAAAATTTACATCATAATTTAAAATAACTCTAGGGATGCGTAGGTGGCTTAGTCAGTTAATTAACTCTTGATTTTGGCTCAGGTCATGATCTCAGGGTTGTGAGATAGAGCCTGTCATAGGCTCCCCATTGGGCAGGAAGACTGCTTAAGATTCTCTCCCTCTCACTGTGTACACCCACCTCTCCCTCTCTCAAAAAAGGTAGATGATACATTAGATAGATAGATGATAGATAGATAGATAGATAGATAGATAGATAGATAGATAGATAGCAACATATTTACCTCAGGGTATACAAATCCATACCAATTTGCTCATATTTCAATAGAAACTTCTAATGCAACAGACAAATTGGATAGAACAGGCAGAGCAGGAACTTCATGAGAAGATGATTTGTTTTTAAAAGAAGAGAATTGCTAATGTGATTAATTCATTTCCTCATGTATATGTCTTTTAAACATTGTATTTGTTGCCTTGGGTATGTTACTTAGATTTTCTAGAAATCAGTTTCCTCATCTGTAAAATGTGTATGCCTCATTACGGTGTGGTGAACAGTAGATATTGATGAATGCAAATTCCCTATGAGCAGACCTCCAGGAGTAGTAAAATCCTTAATAAATATTCACTACTCCTTCTACTACAACTGTTTCCTCTATGAAATCTTCATTAAAGATGAATTTTTCCATGGTGATTTTAGGGAGCAGATTATGTTTGCTTAGAAGCATGCAAAGAAGGTGCATGCTTTCATCTTTGTGGATAAAAAGTAAAAATAGTGACAACTTAACATTATTTCCTCCAACGCACAACTGCCATATTTGCCTACTCGTAGTAGTTTTCTGATGATAAAAACAGTCCCTGATCAACACTTGCAAAACAGTGTTGCCTACAGAATAAAGTTCATGCTACTGAGCCTAGAATTTAAGTTAATCCAAGACCAGAGTTCCACCATCCTTCGCCAATAATATTCGACTTTGTGCATCATATATCAAGTGATAATGAGCTAGTCACTTTCCTCTGATGTCTGATGCATCTGTTTGTGTACATGATAATTCCATAGGTGTTATTGTCAATCTTCTTAAAGTTAGAGTCTCCACAAAACCTACCAATGATTTAAATATAAAAGGCAGATAATCATGGATCTTTAAGAACATCTACAAACAATGATGTCATATAATCAGAAGGATTAAATTAGAGGTAGATTAAATTGCTCAGAGCAGCCCTAAGTAAGGAGGTAGAATAGCTCTTGAAAACTATAAACAATCAGTGAAGAAACAATCAAGGAAATCTTTTAGGGCTAAATGTGAATGGATAATTTGTATTTGTAATCATATCAAACTATAAAACATTTCCCTACTCACAAGGTTAGCTACAAGTTAAAAGTATAGGAAAGTCACCTATATTGTACCCCAACATCTTCCTACAGAAAAAAATCATAAAAAGACCAGGGTGAGAGTCAGAAAGAGTATATGCCAGGATTTATTCCGTTTATTTTAGGCTGCTTTCTTTCTATCTTCAGACTACATTGTATGTTTGTCAGGGTTAAGTAAACAGACGAGTGGGACAGTTGAGTAGAATAACTAAAATAAAGGCAAAAACTAAAGAGAATAAGGATAGAAAATTATTTATGATCAGATTCTAGAAATGAAATCTTCTGGGTATATTGGTTCTTTATTAAGTCCTTGAAGCTACTAGGGATTTATAGATAGTTTCTGTCTGTAAAGTTTGCACGGAATTCCTATTCTTTTTAAACCAACACTTTCACTTGAACCACAGAATGCAATTTCAGTAAGTGCTGAACTTCATTATTTCGAGATCACTTCAGAGCCTTTATGATTTCCTGGAACTGTCCCATCATGCAATGCCTCACAGCCTGCTATTCTTAGAAAGTATGCTTTTCACAAATACACACTTGATTTTCAGGTTCAATCACTGATTAAGCAACCCACCCACTTTTATATTTCCTTCTGAAAAAAACATCTGTTCACTGTGTTAGCAAAACCCACAGAAATGGGATATGCTACTAGATCAAGCTTCATACTGAATGTAAGGACCTGTTTTAAAATCCAAGCCGCCATCTTGTTTACTCAGAAAAACAGCTTTAGGTGTTATGGGCAAACAGCCTCTGGAAAACAAAGGCCTTAATCTTGGGGTCCTAGGGGGGCCATGGAAGTGCAAATTAACTGAGGCAAGCCACATGAGTTGGGTCAGCTCTGGGTGCGATTTCCCTCTATACAAAGGAAATGTAAACTCAGATAGCTAAGTGACCCAGGACAGCTTGTGATTTGGGGGTCACCCTATAAAAGCTACCCTGTAAAGCTGAGCAGGGTCTCTCTCTCTCCAGAAGCGACTTTGATTGGCCAGGGCCATGGCCATGGCCGGTCAGTATATAATTCTTGATGCTTGGTGCGAAATAAAGCTTTGCTTAACTTTCGCTTTTGTATCAGCCTCATTCCTTTAACCATGGGCCTGTCACTAATCTATACTCACTGGGGGCTTGTCTTGGTGAGAAAAAGCTGAAGACATTGGGGTTTCTGGGTGGCTCAGTCCTTGATCATGATCCCGGAGTCCCAGGATCAAGCCCCGCATCATGCTCCCTGCTCGGCAGGAAGCCTACTTCTCCCTCTCTCCTTCCCCCTACTTGTGTTCCCTCTCTTGCTGTGTCTCTCTCTGTCAAATAAATAAATAAAATCTAAAAATAAAATAAAAGGTGAAGACAGTGAAGTCGATAAGTACTTCTAATTTCACATGTTTGTTAATAATTCAAGCCCCTTTGAATAAAATATATCTGCCTAACAAGTGAAGTCTCAAAACTACTTAGGCCTATGTGGCAAAGTGGACATTAAGTCTAAAGCATTATTTCCAATAATAACTATAAAGCTTCATTCACATGAAGAGTCATATCTGAAAATGTGGAGCAACTCTACAAAGTTTGGTAAATTTCCTTCAATAAAATTGGCACCTCAGCAATCTGGTGATTTGTATTCCATTCTCCTAATGAACAAGAATTACATTGAGAATTGATGTACTATATGAAAACTGACAACCTCTTTTTATCAGCTTTCTGATCATCAACTTGGTTTTTGTTTGCTCGCCAATGTTTCTGGTATGTGTCTCTGACTGACTATTCATTTATATATGCTCTGGTTCCAGACAAAAAGCATTTAGTTATTCCATTCCATTAATCAATTCATTAGATATTGAATGCCTACTATGTGCCAGATGCTAATAATCACAGAGGAAAAATGAAGTCTTGCCTCTTTTTGCACATATTCTAACAGGAAATGAGCATATAATTTTAGAGAATTACACTGCAGTACACGAAGTAGTGTGAGGACTGGAAAAAAAGGAGTTTCCATTTATTCTTACCAAGTTCCTCCTGTGTAGGTTCATCATATGATTCTTTAAAAGTCCAAAGCTTCATAGTAAGTATGGAAATTGTTAGCATCCTTTTTAAAATGTGAGAAGCTAGTATCATTTTGAGTTTCCTACAGCATAAAATAACAGGGCAATTAGGACCAAAAAATGTCAAAGTAACTATATCAAGTAACTCTGTGATTTGTTAAAATGCTTAAATACAAATAGAAGAAATATACTTAAATAATGTGATTTCCTGGTATGTCTAATGAAATGTTTTACCCTTCTCTTTCATTTTTATGAACAGTCCTCCCCTCTTTATCTTTAAGTTAGTTGACTTGCATTATTCAGTTGTTAACCTTGGGTTAGCAGAAAAGAAATATAACTTTTTTTTTAAGTTAATTTCAAGTCATTCTATTTGACAAGAAATGAAAAATAATGGCAGGTATCTCTTAGCCACTTGCAGGAGAAGGTTTGCCTTTCTGGTTCTATAATATTGTGTTATTGGAGGTGATGTTTTGTGGGGAAGGAAGTATAAATCCAAGTTAAAAAGAGAGCATAGGTTTTTTTTATTTTAGAATTTTATTATTTGTTCAGAAATTCTTACCACAGAACTTAACTGTTAGGGCCTGCTTAACCTCAGCTCCCTGGTGAGTTAGGCCTCTGCATATCTAAGACCCCCTGGTGACTGATGCCTTTACAAGGCCTGTATTTAGCAAATGAGGACAGATAAGTGAAAGAACCATCTGTGCATCTTGCTTCCTTGCCCCAGTTCCTGAAATGCGTCGGCATTTCAGGAACTGGGGAGGGGGCTAAAATGTTCTCTCACCCAACCAGGAATATTAATGAGTAACTCATGCTTGCTGTTTCAAATGCATATAAACCCCTAGACCCTTGCAGTTGGGGTCCTTGCTGAAACCCGCTGCCCGGGGCAGATGCTTGAACACTAGCTCACTAGAAATAAATCTCGCTGTGTGATTTGCATTATCCTGAGCGTCCTCCGTTTCGCTTAAGGGAGGCGGTCGACATCGGACTTTAACAAACTTATAAGAAATTATTTTATTTAATTTTTTAAATATTTTATGTATTTATTTGACAGAGAGAAACAAAGCCAGAGAGGGAACACAAGCAGGGGGAGTGAGAGAGGGAGAAGCAGGCTTCCCGCCGAGCAGGGAGCCCCATGCAGGGCTCAATCCCGGGACTCCGGGATCATGACCTGAACTGAAGGCAGTCGCTCAACCAACTGAGCCACCCAGGTGCACCTTTTTCATAGTTCTTAATAAGGTAATGAGTGATCTAGTTACATTAAGTCACTCCCAACCCTTACCTAAAATTTCTTCTTTCTATAGATGATTTTTCTGAGAAGCTTAAGCTTAACAATATTTCAAAGGAAGATTGGTATAACATTAAATGGCGTACCTAATAATGTAAAGAGTGAAATCATATCTAGAATGTCAATAAATGGAGCTGTTTTGAAGGTGGAGGAGTAGGAAGTTCAGGAAAGTTCTTTCATTCTAGTTGAACATTTAATCAACATATGCTATCAAGTGTGCCATCAAGAACCTGTCAGATTTAGTCTAGATTCTATCAAAATACAGCTGATCATGATCGCCAGGATAGAATCTAGCTGGCCTTCAAAATGTGAGCTTAGCAACTTCATGTCTTGAAACAAACAATGAGAAATGCAGTTTATTGTTGGACCTGAGAGCAAACCATGGTCTTCTCATATCACATCACCAATACCTGGCAATGGAGAGCTTAGACAGATCAGGAGTGTTATCTACATTGTGCACTTAATTTATTTAATCCTCAATGAGTCTGTGATAAATATCTTCTTTTATTTCTATTTCACAACTGATAAAACAAAATAATAAATGGGTAATTTGACCAATAGCACACAGGTCCATGTGGACGGGAATTCAGACTCCCAGCAGCCAGGATTCAAGCCTTGCTCTCCACCACTGTGCAACTTTAAATTAAACTTATTATGTATGTGTTCCTTCTCCTTCCTTTCCCCCAACCCCCTTTGAAATATTTATATTTCCATTTATCATTCTCTCTTAATCCAGACACTATGCAACTGTTCAAGTTGGTCACAGGTGTTCTAAAACACAGTGTATAAAAATACATTAAAAAATACATGCTGCAAGTAAGCTGGTGGAATATTGTAATTTTCTACTTTAAAACATAACATCAAAGTATGGAAATATATTTAGCTATTTAAAAATCTATTTTAAAATACCAGAATCAGAAGAACAAACCCTTAAGGAAATGCATCAGAAGAGATAGAGTCCCTTTATTACAAAAACATGAGCCACATCCATTCTCAAACCCTAGGCCTAAAGTGACAGAACAACACAGAATTTGGGGGGAAAATAATGTCATTTCTGGTTCAGAAATTCTGGTTCATCGACTGGTTCCTCAGCTATGTGTAAACAGTTTTTTAGGTATTTCTGTGGCCTTTCGTTTCAGTCATTACGTTTAAAAAATTTTTGGTAGTTGTATTTGGTTGATCTCTAAACTGCCTGCTTATCTCTTGTTCACATATTTGAATTATGGACAGAGCTTTTAAAAGTGTGCACATTTACAGAAAGGGGACATTTACTAAGAATTCAGCCTGGATTTCTATCGAAAATAAAAGCGATCAAAATAGATGTGTCAGCTGTCAGGCGCCTCTTTGCTTTATTAGTTACTTCTACTTCTTCAGCCTTTTACTGTTCTTTTATGAAATCCAGCCCACATTTAATTCTATTTCATAACAATGTAGAAATAATCAAAACTATGTAATTATGACCTATCACGATCTTTTCCCAGCCTCCCAGTTTTCATTCCTAGTAATGGACCCTTAGTATTTTTCCTATCTAGCCTGTGTGCTACGATTCCCACTGGGGGAGAAGAGGCATTATTATTGGAATATTCTCAGGATGTTACTAATCTAGTAATGCCCCAGCTTTGGATGTAACAGTCTTGAGGGTCCAGCGTAACTTACTCCTGGAACACTGATGTGTGCATTTAATTGCATGTAACAGAAACTTGACCCACAGAGCCTGACTAAACATTGGTTTTCCAAAACCAACAAAAACAAAAAACATCGGTTTTCCAAAACCAACAAAAACTCCATAGATGTCAGTTTTTCAGGGATGATACACTGCCACCTCCTCCATGTCATTACTGACTCAGGGTCCTTCTGTCATTTTAATTTGCTCTCCTTAGCATGTGGGTTTCCTCACCATGGTGACCTTCTAAGCTGTCTACAATGTCTGTGCCTCCGAGACACATCACAGGCAGAGATATGGGAGAAACAGGAGGCACTAGGAAAAGAAAGCATGAAGGAAAATGTGCCTGATGTTACTTTCCTTTTTATGAAACAAATCTCTATGTAAAGAATGATTCCTTTTGTTTCCACATTAATCAGCACTGGGACTTAATTTACATATGCACGATGCAGAAAGAGAAACATGCATTTAACCACCTCTCTAAACAATTTAGATGGTGGGACGCCTGGGGGGCTCAGTGGGTTAAAGCCTCTGCCTTCAGCTCAGGTCATGATCTCAGAGTCCTGGGATCTAAGCCTGTATCAGGCTTTCTGCTGGGCAGGGAGTCTGCTTCCTCCTCTCTCTCTGCCTGCCTCTCTGCCTGCATGTGATCTCTCTCTCTGTCAAATAAATAAATAAAATCTTTTAAAAAAATTAGATGGTGACACTTAATCCTAAACAAAATGATGTAAGTGTATTTTATTCCATTTTTCCCCCTTTGTAGAAACCATCTGAAGTGATGTCTAAATACTGTAGGGTACATTCTTTTGAGTATGTAAAAGGATTTGGGAATGTTTGAAAACAATGATAAAAAAGTAATTTATTAGACTATTGCCATAGTCATCCTGCTCAGGAAAATACTTAAGAATAGTTTTATCAAGTCTTTCAAGTACTTCTTCTTAATATTAAAACTATTTTCAGTATGCTGAAACAGTTGTCCAAAATATCAAAATAGTTCATTATTAGTCTATTCTCCTAACTCCAGGTTCTCGATCATCATCTGCATGGTCTGGCAGAAGAAGCGATGATGGAAGCCTGCTTTTCAAGGATAGATGGAAGATGCTGAAATGAGCAAATACAACTGCAAAAGACGAACATCGGTCCAGCCTGTGTCAATCAGGAACCGGATGTCAGGGATAGGACAGTCAGCCCAGAGGCAGGTGACTTTAATACCCAAATAAGCACATTTCTGAAGGCAAGACCAGTACCTATTAACTCTGTAGACATTTCAAGCTCTTTGAAATCAAGGAAAACGAAATTTGATACTTTAATGATCATTTAATATTTAATATCATTTTCCATTAAATGATAATGCACATGGCAATTGCTTTGTGCTTTCTTCTTTTTCTGATTTTATTTCTTTATCTGACAGAGAGAAACACAGCCAGAGAGGGAACACAAGCAGAGGGACTGAGAGAGGGAGAAGCAGGCTTCCCGCCGAGCAGGAAGCCCGATGTGGGGCTCGATCCCGGGTCTCTAGGATCTTGACCTGAGCTGAAAGCAGTCGCCTACCCAACTGAGCCACCCAGGCGCCCCGCTTTGTGCTTTCTTACCCACTCATCAAAGAATATCTTCTTAAGGATGGAACAAGTCCTCTTATTATAACAGCCATGACTTCAGCTAACCCAAGGAAACCCCAGCAGATACTCCAAGCTGAGGGCATTGTTCATTGTGAAGTTATCAATATATCAATCTACACTAGCAGCTGACATATTCTATATTATCTGTATTTTCAAACAGATGGATTTGAAATTCTTTCAGTTTCTGAAGTTTTAAAAATGTTTCCTTGACACAACACCTACTGTTCATATTATAATCTGAAACTAAACACCAATAAGATTGCTCATTTGAACCTTGGCTTGAAAATATTTCCAAAATTATTGGTTCGTGAAGCATACAAAACAAATCCCTATGCATTAATATTATAATGTATGATGTATTTAAATTAAATTATATTAAAATATAAATGCTGCTGTGTATCACTCACGTCTCACATACCACACCCGGGGCAAATATGCCTGGGTCTCCAACATTGCCTTATCAACTCAAAAATCGCAGCAAAATTATCCCTCCTTCTGTAAACTAGCCAGTACATTTGTGCTTTTTCTTGAAATATGGCTGGTCACCCTAATTTACACAGAGCTTCTTTCACATAATTAAATTTATTAATTTTAACAGCTTTTCGGATTATGCAAGCAGTCTTTGCACACACTGCCGATGTACATATCTGAATGAGCCTCCAGCTGGCAAAATAGTTGTGTGGCTCATTATTGTAAGCTTCTATTCCGGACGTGTGCGCCCTGAAGGGAACCGTCAAGCAGGTGCGAAGAGCCTCGAGTGGTGAAGTCACTAGACCGGAAGCAAGCCACAGATTCGCGAGCTGTAACGTCACCTCCTTACCCTCTGCACGTGCAATCTGGAGCCAGCTTAGAAAGCTAATTAAAACTTCTCCCAGGGCAATCTCCATCACAAAAGAGGAGGCAGAATTGGAGACAAGAGTAAAATGCAAAAAAATTAAATAACAGTATGATAAAAATCTCCCCATTTACCACAGGCATGGTCAGAGGGAAAGAAACAGGATGCACATCACCAAAACACATATAAAATTATAAAATTACACGGACAATTATGATGCAATGAACACCAAACACAGTCCCCAGAACAAAATGCGTCTGATTATTTCGGACAAGGCACATGGACTTACTTGACAGAAATCTGTTATGTGGTCTTGTGAAAAGGGGTCATGACCATCCATACAAGGAAAAGATACAACAGCAAACTGGACCTCATCTCTCCATTTGGGGATCTTTGGGGATATTTCAGCTGATTTTTTTTTTTTTTTTAGATCTGAATTAATTAGAGATCTATTCTCAGCTTCAACTATGAAATGCACGGAAGAAGTCGATGATGCACAGATTAACTAAGTTATAACTGACAGTAAAGCTACATCAACATTAGAAGAAATCATTTTTTCAAAGTGCAGATTTGAATATTGCGGAATGCTTACCCAATTATATATGATGTTATTCTTTGGAATTTAATCAATAATTTCTTTTTTTTTTAATTTTTTAAAAGATTTTATTTATTTATTTGACAGAGAGAGAGATCACAAGTAGGCAGAGAGGCAGGCAGAGAGAGAGGAAGAAGCAGGCTCCCTGCTGAGCAGACAGCCCAATGCAGGCCTGGATCCCAGGACCCTAAGACCATGACCTGAGCTGAAGGCAGAGGCTCAACCCACTGAGCCCCCCAGGAGTCCTAATCAATCATTTCTTAGGAGAGACATGGAAAACCTTTGTGTTTGTCCCTGTCACTTTCACTCACAATCAACCCACATCTTCTGTCATGAATTGTAATCAGCAGAAAGGAAAAACATAAGCATCTCACCCAAGCTGAAAGATTCTTCTGCCTAATGCTTAAAACCAACACTAATCTGAAATGAAGGGGGAAAATAATGAATTTGTAATTATACATGCATTTTGATAACTTTTGGGGAATTATGGAAATATCTCATTTTTAAAAAATTTTTAAGTGCCATAAATATGACACATTTTGCAGGAAAATTAAGACTAGTCATTCTTTTTTGTCCTTCAGTTAGTCAACTTTAAATTTTGTAAACCTTCTTGATCATTGCTCTTCAGAGTTGAACATTTATTTTTATAAACTCTTACTGTCTCATAAGTATATTATAGAAGCTTTTGGAAAAAATAAAAATTTATCTTACTTTTATGAAACTGAGATTCGGGTGTTCTGATCTTAGTGTCACATAATTAGCAAGCACAGCATCTCCCTCAAATCACAGAGGTTTTCTCTAGTGTATCTATTTTTCCACTGTTATTTTTTCAAATTGTAATTCTAAGAAAAAATAGTCATGATCATTATTATATTCCAATATGCAATTATATCTATTTAGTAATTATTCAACCTTTCTAGCACATAATTAAGTTTGGAGATAGAGATTTTATGTATTCACTTAGAATAATTCCTGACTGTGCAAGTATTTCTCTATTTTTAAGCCATATTTCTCTAATGATTACATTTATTCCAAATAAGCATAAGACTTTCACAGCATTGTCTGGACTTCTATTACTGTATTCATTCCTCATGTATTACTTCCTCATTCCTGGGTTTGCCTGATATAACATTAAGTGTGTGTTTGAGTGTTTACTTGGGAACAGGTGCACCCCATGCAAATAGTTGGGTGTATCAAACATCTCAACACAGAGAACACTGCTTCTACAGGTGCACAAAGTTTGACAGGCAAAACTGGATGACCTTTCACGGAGCTCATTTCTCTTCCTGCGGAACTCACAACTTGACTTGACACTCCCAGCCTCTCCGACACAGAGCACAGCCAAGAATTGGGAGTTATGGCAAGGGGCAAGCCTTCCACGTGCAGCCCATTGAGCCCCCCACTCTTCTTCCTCATTGGCTGGATGAAAATGACTGGCAAAAACAAAAAACAAAAAAACAAACAAAACAAAAAACAAAAAAAAAAGAAGAAAATGACTGGCAAATGACATCACGAATCATTACTGTAGGTAGATGGAATCCCTGGGTCAACATGTGGGCTGCCTACCCATAAAAATGTTCATTGCTGGGTGCCTGGGTGGTTCAGTTGGTTAAGCATCTGCCTTTAGCTCAAGTCATGATCCCAGGGTCCTGGGACCGATTCCTGCACTCTTCTCATCGCTTGTGTTTCTCTCACTATCTCTGTCTCTCTCTCTCAAATAATAAATAAAATCTTTTTTAAAAAGTTCGTTGCCTTGTATAGTGAATCAAAAATAAACTTTTTATGTATTAAACCACTGAGATTTTCCAGATTTGTCTCTTACCGAAGAAAGTATTAACTGAACCAATTAAACACCTTTTTAAAAAAAATCCTTTCTAATTTCTAATAATGACTTGTCTTGCTCCCCAGAGGTGGCTTTCTGATGAATTTAGTAGTATATATGTTTTCATATAACTGTCTATGTTTGAAGACTATTTTAACTTCCTTCAGAGTATAATACATATAAAATTTTGCTTCTAGTTTTCACTCAGCACTTTAAAAACTATATGGTATTATGTTAAGTGAAATAAGTCAATCTGAGAAAGACAATGCTCACATGATCTCACCGATATGTGGAATTAAGAAACAAAACAGAAGATCCTAGGGGAAGAGAGAGAAAAATAAAACAAGAGGAAATCAGAGAGGGAGACAAACCCCAAAAGACTCTTAATTGTAGGAAACAAACTGAGGATGGTTGGAGGGGAGGTAAATGCGGGAATGGGGTAACTGGGGGATGGGCATTCAGGAGGGCACGTGATGGAATGAGGAATCCCCGAACTCTACCCCTGAAACTAATAACACACTATATGTCCATTAATTGGACTTAAATATTAAAGGAAAGGATGACCTGAAGGACAAAGGTTAAGACTGTGCCTTTTAATCTGGACAACCTGGGTTCAGATCCTGGCTCTATTCCTCACCAGTCATAGGATCCCAGAGTCTCCATTCCCTTATCTGTAAACTGGGAATAATACTAGTACCTACATCATAAGATGAAATAAATTTGTGTATGTAAAGCTGAAAAAAAAAAAAATCTGTCCATGTTACCATCACTGGGCAAGAACATCTCTCCCAAGCGCCGCTTAGTACTCCCCAAGACGCCCCGTGTGCCACGTCTGCCTTTGCTCTTCAGCGAGACTCCCAGATGGGCTCCAGTGCCCACCCCACAGACAATGGGGAGTAAGTGTCTCCAATTGCTACCACCCCCGCCCGCCCCCTGTATTAGAGTCCACCAGGATCCTTGACTCTGGCTTCATGAGTACTTCATTTATCTATGGGGCCAGACTTCCTTTCAGAAGCTGCAGTGGGACTTTTCTCAACAACAATGCAAGTGGGTCTCTACTCTCCCCGCATCTCCTAATTCATAATGTATTTAACAGTGTAATAAGTGTGATAATACATTGTTCTTTTAATCAGAATTTTTCTAAATACTACTGAGCTTGTGCATTTTTTGCATAGGCTTGCTATTCTGCTGGGGTTTCCCTTGCACAGATCGCCTGTTCCCATCTTTTGACAATTTTCCACAGAAGTTCCTGTCTTTTTATCCTGACCTTTTCTGTAATTCTCTAATACCAGATATTTGTTCTTCTCTCATTTTAGACAACATGAGTATCTTTCCCCAAGTTATCCTATGATGATAAAGAGACTCAAAGCATAATTTGAGAATATTAACAATATCAAAAATTCTCCTCCTTCAGAACAAGCTAATGTGATAATAATTATGCCCAGAACCATTGCCTGAACTCACTCCCTTACACTGTGCTTTTGTTTAATTGAATAGTGATAATATTTGTTAAGCCAATTTTCTTGGTACCTCATGTAGCAAAATAATATCCTATAGTATCAACTTACCAAAACCAAAGGTAAAAAAAAAAATATGACGTCACAAAGATGATTTATATTTGGTAATATTTTATGCATAAGATATAGGATATATGGATAATTCTGCTTATGATGTTTTCTGTCACAGTAGATACTGAAATTAAGAGTAACTTGCTTTATAAAAGTTATTCTAGTAAAACTAGAGTAACTATAATCTTAGGAAAGTTTTTTGTAAGTCCAGAGTTTTTGAACATTTGCTTTTTGATTCATGATTTATAGTTTAGTTGGTTAACCAACTTCATTTTACTTTCTAAATTGTCAGGTGGTTTTAGACCAATGATTATTCTATTTCAGGTCTGAAGTGTACCATCACCAAACTGCTGTCTGAAGTTGTATGTTGAGACAAGGCAGGCGGGTCAGTCCAATAAGAGCTACTTGTAAGAAAGAGTTCCAAGTATAAGCCCCTGGCTTACTGGCAACGAGCTGTTGCACACGTATGCACGTTCGCAGGCTCATGCTTCTCTTTTCTGCGACTCCAGCAGCCTGAGGTAAGGGCCCTGGACACAAACACAGCCATAGGAAAGGGGGCCCCTCTGCTCTTCATTG
This sequence comes from Spilogale gracilis, assembly GCA_004023965.1. NCBI lineage: Eukaryota > Metazoa > Chordata > Mammalia > Carnivora > Mephitidae > Spilogale > Spilogale gracilis. The sequence continues at coordinate 61,954 of PITA01004423.1, forward strand.
TTTTCATTTGCTTCACAAAAGAGCTGTAAGAACCCGATTTTGAATGGATGTCATAGACTCACAGCAGTGTCTGTCTGGCCCGGGTTAACTAGTCACCAAATGGCAATTATTAGCATTTTCCAGAAACTTCTCCCATTTCAAAGCCCAGAAATTTCCCAGCCCGTCCTAAGGAAATCCTCCTTGATGATTTTAGTTGCAAGAATCTCTCCTTCCTCAAAACTTCTGCGCATAGATGTGACTCACCAAAATTTTGTCATTTGACTATACCTTATATTGTACTCTTTAAAGCATACTTTGGAGGGGCACGAGTTCTGTCTTGTGAAACACATAGCAAGTTGCTAAAGATAGGGACCATTTATTGGTACTTTTCTTGACTTTCATTAGCACCATGGAGGTGCAGGTGGTGATGGTTTTTGACAAGCTAATTGCTCTTTATAGAGAGAAGCAATTAAGAAATAATTTAAAGGAGCATGTGTGTGTTCTACAATGATTATTATTTCATAGAATGTTTTAAGAGAATAGTTTGAGTTCTTTTATAGGTGTCTATACTCCACCCTATGCCTCTGATCCAGGAAATATCCCTCAGGTCGCACAGTAATTTCTTACCATGACCTTAGTTTGTATAACAATCTCCTATGATGAAGTCATGTCTTTATGTGCAAATTAAAGGCTCCATAGGGCACTCAAGGTTGATTTTGATTCAGAATGTATTTAAACAAATGTCTTACTGGTTGTATTCAATGTAAGCTCAGGTGTGTATTTCTATCTCAGAACTGGCCAGTGTATATTGTTAACATTGCCTACACTAAAAATCCTCAATGTTCCTTATTCAAATCTTCCCTCCCTGGGAAGAGATATTTCTTTTCCTCAGAATCCACAGGATTTGAGGGAGAGAGATACAGAGAGACATGCAAAGGGGAAAGGATTAAATTGGAAAGCAGGGTTTGATCGTGAAATGACTCAACCAATTTCCTATAATTGCGTTTCCTGCCTCATGGCCCATCCTATTCCTACACGGGTTTTCGAATTTTCTCTCTACAGGAGGAACAGAATTACTTACCAGTTTAAGAACGCTGGAAAGTACCGTGGGCTTGAGCTTAATGCATGAAGTACAAGACCTTTAGTAAGCCACCCCTGCCCACTCGGCCAGTATCACCTTTTACCTCTGGCCCGACTAGAATATCCGGGACACCACACTGCTCAACCTACAGTGCTCAGAACGTGACTGTCCACACATTTGCTACACTCTGTATTTGCTCCTCTGCCCAGGACATCCTTCCCCCTTTCTTGAAAGATTTATTTTCAGGGGCCCCTGGGTGGCTCACTCAGGTGAGCTCCTGACTCTTGATTTCAGCTCAGGTCATGATCTCAGGGTCCTGAGATGGAGCCCTGCCTTGGGCAGCGGAGAGTGGGTTTGGAAATCTCTCCCTTTGCCCCTCCCCCTGCTTGCACGTTCTCTCTTTCTCTCTCAAATAAATAAATACTTTTTTCCTTAAAAAAAGAAAGATTTATTTTCAGTTTGTGCTCAAGAGAAAGAATTAGTTCTAGTTAGAACTTTTATCTGTAACTATAACACCCCCCCCAAAACAAGCCTCTGCCCCCTCCTGCACATTTCGTGGGTCTGTTCACCAGTCCCCATCTTCCATCACGGTGTCTTTCAAACCTTGCTGTAGCCCTTTTCATATCCTTCCTTTACACTGGGACTCTCTTCTTTCATATCTCAGTTTAAAAATCTGACTTGCCTGACTCATAGCAAATTTTTAAAAGTAGCTTGTTGAATAAATGATTCAATTAAATAGCTTTGTCTAAAACTGTTGACTTGTATGGAGTCTAAGGAGATGAATAATAATGGGGTACTTTTATCCCTTTGCTTTGTCTTACACTCTTTAAACCATGCTGCAACAGTAAAAATAGCACCTAGACTTTATATTTTGAACAAAAACAAAAAAAATATGCACCCAAGATTAAATTCGTGTGGGAGAGGAAAAATAATTTTATCTCTACCCTCAATAATAACAGATAGATTGAGAGGAGAATCTGATGAGAAAGGCCCATACTAAGCAGGTAAGTAAGCGGAGTTAGATGTGATAAGAGCTATAAAAAACTGAGGAAGATATAGACAAAAAGAAAAGCTTCTTTTACATAGAGCCTGCAGAAAAAGTGCTTATGGTCGTTTTCTGATAGGGACTTCTCTGTCTGGAGTACTCTCCCCACAGCCCCATCCGTTTTTTCATCTGGCTGTTGTTTGTTTCCCGTTATAATGAATCTCAAGGTGGGCCTCATTCTTTTTTTTTTTTAAATGAATGTATTTACTTTAGAGAAGGTGGGATGGGGAGAGGGACAGAAGGAGAGGCAGTGAGAATCTCAAGCCAACTTTAGGGAGCACAGAGCCCGACCTGGGGCTTGACCCCCTGACCCAAAGATTCCAACTTGAGCTGAAACCAAGAATCAGCTGCTCAACTGACTGCACCACCCAGGGGCCCCTCATTCACTTTCATTAAAAAAAAAAAAATTAAGTAGTTATTATGTTTCAGAAATGTTGCTGCAGTTAAAAACTAGAAGAGCCATTGACCCTACTTCCATGGAACTCATCATAGAGCAAGAAATGTACGTACGGATGCAACGCAAAATACAAGGATGCTGAACACAAGGAAAGGGGAAGCTAGGAGATGAAGTGGGTCAAGCAAACCCTCCGTGATGAGGTGGTGTTTAAGCTGGGATTCAAGAATGCATAAAGATTAACCAGGCAGGAGATGTTCCAGTTGGAAGGAGTACTGGAATTGAAATCTTAGAGCCAGAAAGAAGCCCGGTGAAAATGAGAAAGTTCAGAATACTTTGTATCTGTGAGTGGGTGTCTAAGAGGGAGTTCTTGATATGAGGTCATTCACCTCTTCAGCACATTCTCATGGCGATGCTTCCAGGGACGCCATTTTTCCATCTTCAAGGATGCTTATACAACAAGGGGCCTCAGAAGACAGAGGTAGCGTCTCCCATTGGAGCAAAAGGTAACCATGCTTCCTCCTCAGTGTGAAAGACAAGGGCTCTTGACAAGGAGAGACAGATGGATCCAACTTACAGGGCACTTGAAAAATGTGTTAAAGATGTTGGAATTTATTTTAGGACCATGAGGAAGCATTCATATGTTTAAATGAGGCATCATAATAAGATGTTGTTTTTTAAAGATCATTCCTGCTGATAAGTAAGTTTTGAAAAGGAGTTGGGGAAGAGGGAAATTTTGAGCTGCTTGTGATATCAGCCTAGAAACAGTGTGTGGGCAGATAAAGACTTTCAGGCTGAAAGGGGAGATTTAAGAAAGAGATACAGATTTACAAATCATTAAGAATAAAGCTACAGAAGTAGACGCAGTTACCTAGAGAGAGTGAGGCCAGAGCAGATTTGTGAACAATTCTGATATTCTATTTAAAGGTCTTATAAAGGTCATTCAGCTTTGAAATTTCATAGCAACTATGAGTATTTTTTTCTGTGGGTTTAGAACATTACAGTACCTCAAATAATGTGTTAATGTATCTCTTTCTCTGTGAATGGACTTCCAACTCTTGCACCATAGTTTGTTTAACTTTGTATCTTGCACAATATCTTAGACATAGTAGGTATTCACTTAATTCTTACTGAAATTTGTGGAAATAACATCCATGGTTTTTTTCCACAGACAAAGTCTAGAGACAATTCTTTTCCCAAAATGTATGCTGAATTGGCGGAGGATCTTTGAGCGTGTGCGCTTTGAATCCTGTAATCTCAAATACAGACATAGTAGCCCATTGTACCCACATTCTGGAAATTTCTTTTGCTTTTATTGTTCCCATTCCATTAGCTAAATAATTTCCTGTTATGTATTTAGATACAGCCTGTAGTCGTAAGCAGAGATAAAAACGCATCCCTATGGACTCACTTAAAACAAAAGTTTTGAGGGGTGCCTGGGTGGCTCAGTTGGTTAAGCAACTGCCTTCGGCTCAGGTCATGATCCCGGAAACCCGGGATCGAGTCCCACATCAGGCTGCCCGCTCAGCGGGAAGCCTGCTTCTCCCTCTCTCACTCCCCCTGCTTGTGTTCCCTCCATGGCTGTGTTTCTCTCTGTCAAATAAATAAATAAAATGTTTAAAAAAAAAAAACAAAAGTTTTGCATATGGCAATTAATTAACAAAAACATCCTTATTTTTTATTTTATAATTTATTCATAAACTATTTCTTTTTGTATGATTGTATAATTATGATGACATGAGTGACACATATATGACATATAGCATTTTATTTGTTGGCTTTAATAAGTATTTAGTTGTACCATTTAAACTGACTTTGTAATTGACTTTAAATTATATTTTAATATTCAAACTGATTTCCTAAGCTTCATATTTTTATTAAATCTGAGACAGGGTCTTTGTGTACTGTTTTCTATTCAGGTACTGTGCTGGGAATGACAAGTTTTATGTCAGGAGAACTTTAGAAAGTGACTTTTTTTTTTCCTGTGGCAAAATACATGGCAACTTGGAGAAACATAGATGAAAGAAAGGAAGAAGGGATGAGAAAGTGAGTTATATCACCAAAGTGGCTCTAATTTATCAATGATAATTCTATCTCTAACAATCCTTATTTTGGCCATGACGGTCTATTTCACTTCTTGGTGGTTTAACAAACTATCTTCCCTCTCGTTTGGTGGATTTCCGTAACCACCTCAAGGGCATTACCAGAAACTCATGCTCCCACAGAGTCAGTGACTCTGCCTTCAAAATGCATAGCATGCTTTTGTCTCTAATTGTAGTTCACACTTTTATTGTTTAACTGTATAATCTTCTATTATAATTTATTATTCTTTTTGTTTAGAACCTCAAAATATATCTTCTTGAATAAGTGAGTACAGGTGAGCTGTGTTTCCTATGAATTCCATATCAGCATCTGTATACTTATTATATGGAGGAGTTGTTGATTCTGGTAGAGCTGAGGACCGCTGCTCTAGGTCTGAGTTTTAAGCGGATCCAGACTCTTCCTTTACTCATGATATCTACTTACGGCATTCCTTATGACTGGGCTTTACAAGATAGCAAAGAGGGATCTCAAACACTTCTTCCTAGGGGGGAAGTTTCCCTGTTCCAATCCAAGTTTGGAAGGCTTTCCCAAGGCACAGTCTTTGTAACCTGAAAGGATAATACTTGTAAAGCTATACAGAGAGGGTCCTTTAAACTCCTTTCCCCCAGGAATTTATTTACATTTAATGACAAAGATGGCCACTCAACTGACATGTCTTCTTCTATCTTACTCTATTTACAAAAAATTTTATGCCAAACTATAGATATATTTTAGTAATCCAAAACAGACACAGTATCTACCCTTATAGAAAGCATGATTTAAAATAGGAGTCTGGGGGCACCTGGGTGGCTCAGTGGGTTAAGTGACTGCCTTTGGCTCAGGTCATGGTCCTGGAGACCCGGGATCGGGTCCCACATCAGGCTCACTGCTCGGCAGAAAGCCTGCTTCTCCCTCTCTCACTCCCCCTGCTTGTGTTCCCTCTCTCGCTGTGTTTCTCTCTGTCAAATAAATAAATAAAATCTTTAAATATATATATATATATAAAAGAAAATAGGAGTCTGACATCGATCACGTAATTATATATACTTACAAATCGCTTTATAGTGAGAGCTCGAAAGGAAAGATTCAAATTAAAAGCAAGGGACATAAACTGCTGTAGGCAGAGTAACAAAACTTCCCAGAGAAGCTGGCATTTGAGTTCATAACTTAAGGATGAGGTAAAGTTAACAGATTTGGAAATGCATGACAGAGGTTTGGGATAAGGCAGAAAGCAGAAAGACATTCCAGAGAGAGGAAAGCATATGTGAAGTTCCTGGGGCATAATGGAGACACAAATACTCTTATCCTAAATTATTCTACCTTGACAGTTTACTTCAAATTTACATTCGTTTTTGTAGAACAAAATATATTTGTTTTAAATTGTTACATTGATTTTTTATTTGATTGCTCCCTTTAGGTAAAAGTCTTGTCTAACCAGACATCTGGCTGAAATAATGATCACCATTTACCGCATGTCTCAGACAGGTAAAAACTCTCTGTCCCCGGTATCAAAAAATGTTTAAAAAAGGAATGCAGCTTATTATAGACAATTGTATTTATCAGATAAGTACAATCATTATAATTATATGTCCCAATGTTAAGGCCCGAATATTCTTTTTTTTTAAAGATTTTATTTATTTATTTGACAGAGAGAGATCACAAATAGGCAGAGAGGCAGGCAGAGAGAGAGGGAGATGCGGAGAGCCAGATATGGAACTCAGTCCCAGGAGCCTGAGATCATGACCTGAGCGAAGGCGGAGGCTTAACCCTCTGAGCCACCCAGGCACCCAAGGCCTGAATATTCTTAAGCCCCAACTCTGTATCATATCAATAGCTGAAATGGCATCAGGAGAAGCTTGTTGTAAGATACAAACATTGCAGTCGGAAGTAATGAGAAAAAAAAAAAAGAAGTAGTGAGCAGTTATTTGGACTTCTTAAATTGGCCAGGAGTCTTTAATCCTTTTAGCAAAATAAAGCAAACTACTCAATAGATTAGTCTAAATGTAAATAATTATGAATTAAATTATTGAATTTTGTGATGTAGAAAGGCCTTCATCGTATTTTTGTGTGTCTTCTAACAATTATCTTTTTGATGAAACCAGATGTTCCGAATTTTCTTGGACTAAGAGATTATTGAGTAAGAGTCAAAAATCAAGAATATTTGGTTTTAGAACAAAATATCATGATCTGCATTAAGAAAAGTAGGATTTTTTTCTTGTCATTTTACCCTCTTATAACTGCATACAGGAGATATATGGTTATGATCACATTACATTTACAGTGAATATCAACCCTTCTTTCTCTCACTGACTTATAAGCTGTTGACTACAGCGTATTCTGAAAGGATATAAGGCTACACAACCACCATCTGGCTATTTGAATTTTTCAGCAAAGATATTTTGGGCAATGAATTATTTTACTGTTGAGATTGTCCCGGTTCATGAATAAATATCATCAGAGATTTTTGTCTGCAGAGAAGAGTGACCTCTATCTATTATATGAACTCAATGAGAGTGTTTGACCTTCCTAAATCCTTGACACAAAATACAATATGGATGCAAATGAGTTCTGGATTTCCAAAATAAGTTCCCTCACGAAACCGGCTATTACATTTTAAAAACCCAGCCAAAGATAGACAATTCAAAGCACTCCATATAGTGAATTGAATTCCATTCTGTTTCCAGCTGCTCACAAATGCAGAGGCTAAACAGAATCTTTTCCAAAGCACAGGTCAAAGAGAAAGAGGGAGAGAGGCTATAATGTAATTGAGGAATGAGACATGTAGAACTGGCCAAAACATGAAGTAAGGTAGTTATCACCAGGCACCAAAATGTACTTTTTCTTGTGCCTGCAGAAATACCAATTCTATTAAATGTACTTGACCTTTCTTTTCGGAGTCACTGCAGTCCAACCAAAATACTGGGTCTAGGATACATGGAAAAATGAAAATTGTGCAATAAAGCCTTGACTCAACCATAATGTGGGTAAACGTTAGATTAGCAGGATGAACAAGTACATGGATTTTTACCAACTATGGGGACAAGCAGGGGAAAGTTTAAAACCATGCCATGCTTATATAAGAGATCAAGATAAATATGGGTCCAACTAGGAACTGTGTAAGGGAAGGCATATTAAGATAGTTAGCTCAATATCAAGGGAAAAAACTGCATTTAAGTGGAATATTTGGAAGAAATGATATTCTGAAGTAAGTCAAAATTTTCAGAGATTTGCAATAATGCTACTCTAGAAATCTGGAATAGGGAGAGAAAGGATGATTTGAAAACAAAATGTGACAGAGATCAATTGGATAAATGTATATAAGGAAGATAAGGCGTATAAATGTCTAACAGTTCTTCCCTGTGTTGTCCTTTTATTTTATTCATTTATTTTTTAAAGATTTGTTTATTTCAGAGAGCAAGAGGGTGCATGCAGGAGTGGGGGGGAGGGGCAGAGGAAGAGTATCTTCAAACTCCCTGATCAGGGCAGTGCCCCATGCAAGGCTCAATCCCATGACCTGTGAGATCATGACTTAAGTCAAAACCAAGAGCTGAACACTTAAGCCACGGAGCACCCAGGTGTCCCCTATCTTGCCCCTTTAAAAAATAACTCCTTCGGGGAGCCTGAGTGGCTCAGTCAATTAAGCATCAAACTCTTGGTTTCAGCTCAGGTCATGATCTCAGGGGCATGAGACAGAACCCCATGTCAGGCTCTGCACACAATGGGGAGTCTGCTTGTGGATTCTCTCTCTCCATTGATCTCTGGCCCTCCCCCTGCTCATGTTCTCTGTCTCTCAAAAATAAATAAATTTTAAAAATCTTAAAAAAACAAACAAACAATAAACTCCCTGAAATGTTGTGACTTGGGCAATCAACATGACTTTCCCATGCATGACTGCACCGTATCTGTGTGATATCACGATGCTCGAAACACAACTTCATCACAACCACATGGTACTAACAGTCAACCAGAGCACAGAAGCATGATTATTTTTATTAACTCCTATTTTTAAAATAAATATTTTTTTCAACATGAATTTCTACATTATTTAGAAGACACATAATTTTGTCATTTCATTTTTTTCTATTCCTCTTTATAGTTTAGTTTTAGTACCTTGAGAATTTTGACTTTCTACTTTATACATAGAGTAGAATCGTTTGATTGTACTTGGCACTAACCCCAAAGGCATATAAGGACTTTTTTCCCCCTATAGGAAGCAAAAAGAAAAAATACCTATTATAGGTGGTTACATTTGCCTGAGATGTCATCAGAATATAGCAAAGAATATAAGCACATGAGACAGTCAGCACATACACACATCATCCTTCAAAAATCTGTAGACTGGTTTTCTTAAATTAACTAAACAGCAGTCCCCCCAAAATTTGTATTTGATCCTGAAAATTTAGCCATATTGAAATATGCTTAATCTCATGATTTATGAAGACCAAGCTGTAAAGCAAAATGATATATCCGTATTATCAAAAATAGCTCAAAAGGATTTAGAAAATAATTTCATCAAAGTACCCTGCACTTTTAAATTAATCTTTACTAATTTCATTTTAATAAACATTGACATAATGTCTATCATAATCTGGATTCCTCTGTATCCTATACTGGAGAAACAAAATTTTGAAACATATTGTGATAAATGAGATTATAGTGAGTTACAGGACTCTATAATTTCTCTCCCATACCTAATTTTTGGTCCATCCCCCTCCATTCCAAGATTCTACAATAAAGCACAAAATACAAATCTTGGCTCATCAGAATATCATTATACATTGTCCATGCACATCGGTCTGTATAAGAGAGCAGTGTATGATTCCTCATTTATCCTAAAGAAGCTAATCTTGATAAAGATAATGTAGATACCCAAATATTATCATGTTACCCAATTTCATTTCTGCTTATTTTGCTCACTAACATTATAACCTATTAAATTATTAACGTAAGTGGTCAGAGAATAAACCTCTCATCACTGCCTTGTCCAGAGTCTTATTCTTTAACACATGTTTACTGAGTATACACTATATACTGAGATGCTCTTGGAATTCAGATATAAACAAAATAGACAAGGCTCCTCCTCACTTATAGTGTCCATCCTAGTGGAGACAGAAATAAATAGAAACTAATACATGTAATGAAAGAAAATCTTGGCAGAGGATGGAAAGTCCTATGGGGAAGACATGACATAAAGTCAGGTCATCAGAGCACACGGCTTCAGTATGAGCACTGAAATCTTAAGGATGAGAAGAGGGAGGAGATGCAGGTGGTCCGGCATGTGAGCCAGGCTGCTGCTGAAGAGTATGTGGTCTCCCCACCTCGTGTCAGTGACATCATCAGGAGACTGAATTTACCTATGTTGGGAATGTTTCCACAACAGAAATCAGCCAACAAGAGATGTCAGAGATTTTCTTCCTTTCTTTACTTTTTCTTTCCCTCCATTCCTCCCTTCCTTCTTTTCTTTCCTTCTTTCCTTCTTTCCTTCTTTCCTTCCTTCCTTCCTTCCTTCCTTCCTTCCTTCCTTCCTTCCTTCTCTTTGTTTTGTTCTCCAGAGAATCAATTATTAAATATTTACCCCCAAACTAATGAATAGAAGCAAAGGGAAGAATACAAAGATGCTGATCGAAGAGGAGCATTTTGAGGGAAAATTTCACATGCAAATCCTTAATTCAAACCTGAAGAATAAATGTATATCCATGATTAACAATGCATTTTTACATTGTGGAGAACTCTTTCACTCATTGTGAATTCCTTTAAATTGTTTGTAAGATTCAGCAAGGACTGTGTCCCTGAGTTTTGCTTGGGGGGTTGGGGAGAACCAAAAATTGGATGACCACAAAGGATTACAAACCTAACAAGAGCAGGAGCCATTGCCCTAAGAGCAGATAGAGGAGTGAGTCAAAACCTACTTTTAAGATGGGGTGCCTGGAGAAAACGAATTGTCCTAAAGGAAGGATTGGTGAAGAAGCAGAGATTGCTTAGAGAGGAAAGAAGAGGTATTTGATAAAATCATCTTGGAAGCTTCCAGAAACAATTAGAAGTTGATATATTTTATAAGACAGAGACCTATGGTTAAAGATACAGACTTATTTCAGAAAAGAGATGTTAAAAGAGAACTCATATACGATGAATTTGAAATTAAATGGGAAGTAAAAATCTACTAGCTAAAGATGATAGTGAAAATGTGGTCGGAGACTTGAATAAATGGTAAAGCAGGAAGCAGCTAATGTGAGGATATAAGAAAGACATGAATGAAACGAATAAAACTAACACCAGGCACTTCTGCTGTGCTTGATCATCATATATTTCAAGTGTAGCTAGTTTGTACCAATTCTGTAATTTTTAGACTAGATTTCTGAACACAACTGTATGCTTTTTCTATTACTCCACAATAAATTAGTACAAGTTTCCTGGATTAGGGCTTGAACTCTGCAGACCACGGAAGCACCATCTCCAGTTGCCCTACGACTCCTATGACTCCCATCCGTCTCAGACATCCACCCCTTGGCAAGGTCCCTGGAGTCTCACTGCATCACGTACCCTCTCAAAGTCCAGTCTCTCCAGCTAAACTGACTCCAGTCATCCCATCAACCTCAAGTGCAACATTTCCTGTAAATCTCAAGTCCAAAATCTAAATAAGGTCCAGGTGAGGATGAGACACCTATGTATAACCATTAAGTGCATTTTCAGGAGCACATTTCCTACTCAGCTGTGGGCCTGCAAAGCGTGAAGGCCTTGGTCACCTGATGCCCACATGCCCAGGTACCACTCATCCCTGGGAGGACTAGCACTGGCCTGTGGGCAAACGGGCACACTGAGGGCAATGGCTACTCCCCTCTACTCCGTCCTTCAGAGGAACAGGAATGCCTTTGAAAGAGAGAAAACACACACACACACACACACACACACAAAGTGCTTCGCTCTTAATTTGTCATGTATTTCCTATATCTATTATCTGTGGCAAGAATGTTATGCATTAAACCCCTCAAAGTTCAAATACCACAATCATTTTTAATCAAAAGCTAATTTGTTCCTTGAGTTAGGTAACCTATATTGAATCTTTAAATTAATGAATTCATTTTTTAATTTTATCCTTATCATTCCTTCCCAGATGTGTGATGTCCAGAAATTCAGGGTTGCTGTTTGAATGTGTATGAAGGGTCCAGGATAAAAAAAGAATGAACCAAAAATCAAAATCACTTCAATGTTGATCAAACAGTGTTTGATCAAACATTTTATGTTCCTTCATCTCCACTTCTTGCTTTCTGTTAGATTGATTTTCCTAATTATCATTTCATGTTTCCCTTCTATTGGGGTCCTTTTTATTTTTAATTTGCCTCAAGGCTTTATGAATTTGTTACAATGCCTGTTATAGCAAAGTGCAAGATTCACTGTAATACATGTATCAGATACTAAAATGTTACTTAATGTCTATTACAATTGTATTGCTTTCCAAATTTTCTTGCTTTACATATCTCTGATGTCATACAGGAACACTCCAACTATTTTTTCTTTGCATTTTTGATATGTGTACATCAATTTTACTATTTTATTAATTTATTAACATTCTCTGTTGCATTGTATATGTAAATGTGTACACATATGCATACCTTATTCTCTCATTCATTAAATCAAACTATATTTTGTATCTTATTTTCAATAAGCATTGTTGTATTCATGATTTACTATGAAGTGGTTCCCTGCATTAACCAGGTATAATGTAAATTTTTATTTAATTATTTTTAGTAGTGCTAGGACTTTAGAACATTTTATTTTCAATTACTATCTCTTCTTGATGGTCTTATTTTAAACATGTCTATGTTACAATCCCAACAATATTATTATTTCTGGGTTTAGATTATTTTAAATGTTTGAAGTAAGACCAATTAGGAAATTTTTACACGTGACACTTAGTATGTTAAGCTATAAATCATTATCTAAAGTCTTACAAACCTTTTCTGAAATCATTCTATGTATAAAATTACAGTCGACACTAATCATACAAATATCATTGTCATTTTACAATTTTATAAAGAAAATGCATTTGTTTTCACATTTTTAGGAAACACATAGGATCTAAACATGGAATATCCATCCTAGAAAATCCAGTTATGATTTATTTTATTGTATTTCATTTTTATTTTAATTCTAGTATACTTAAAATACAGTGTTATATAAGTTTCAGGAGTACAATATGGCGATTCAACACTTTCATATATTACCTGTGTTCACTGTGGCAAGTGCCCCCTCCTTGATCCCCACCACTTATTTCACCCGTTCCCCCACTCCCTGCCCACTCCTCTCAGGCAACCATCAGCTTGTCCTCTGTGGTTAAGAATCTATTTCTTGGTTTGCCTCCAGTCCTGATTTTTAACAACAACAGAAACAAAAGTCTAATAATTAAACTTAATTGGAATAAAATGAAATTTCCCTTTATTTTCCTCGGTTTTTTTAATGATTTTTACTGACTTCATTACTTCATTTCACTTGAATCCATAAAAATTTCTTTCATATTTTATAATACAACTCAATCTCAAAACTATATTTCATAAAATTTGAAGTACTCAAAAACATCTCCATGAAATTTTATTTTCAGCAATACACTACAGATTTTTTTTTTCTAAGTCTTCATTTTTAAGTCATCTCTATGCTCAGTGTAGGACTCGAACTGAACCCTGAGATCAAGAGTCACATACTCTTGACCAGCTGAGCTAGTCATGTGCCCCATACACTCTAGGTTTTGTTTCCAGAGTTCTTTTCTAATATTCTTGATAGAACAATAAGGTAAATTGATTGTCTAGTGATCATGGGCAGGTATATCTATCCTCCCAATCCTTAGCATCTTCAGGTAACTCAAATAAAGGGGGCAGGATATGAACTGCTTTCCACTATATTCTTCTGACCTTTGTTTCCACCTGCTTTCTTCCTTTGCTCCTGCATGAATAAAGTTGCATTAATGAGCTTATTTTTTTTCTTTTTATAAGTAGCTTTAATATATATCTCAAAATCTACACAACAGTTAAAAACAATAATCAAGAAGACAATTTCTATGCTGATAAATACCTTTAGAACACATTTAGAAAGGTATTTATTCTTTAGGCTGTCTCCTAAAAGATTGTGTCATTTTTTCCAATCATTGTGACTTACTATTAATATCTTAGCTTGAATAAATAGATCATAAAAAATAAAATAAAGTAAACCGATAGAACATAGGTATATAGGTATAGATGACCATAAAACTTCGGAGTTTGAGTTTTATATAAGAAATTAACTGAAGGACTATATTTCAAGTAAGTAATATTTTTAATATTCCTTAGATCCTCCTTTATACTCTCTGAAACCAGAGACTATATGTTAACACTATATGTTAATTATACTGGAGTTAAAAAAATAAAAATAAAAGCTTTTTAAATGATATATTGCTATCAATCATGCATTTTGTTAAATCTGGGAAAATAATGGTGGCCAAAAAAACTGTCTTGAGGTAAAGTCATATTTTTCCAAGCTGTGTCTGAAGCTAGGAATATTGAGGTTTTCTTATGGACATAGGACTCGGTGGGGATGGGGGAAGGAAATAAGAAATGTGCTGTATGAGGGAGAAGTCTCAGGTGTATCGACCGTGTTGAGGTAGAAGGTACTGAGGAGATAGAGTACATTAGTAAGTGAAGATAATTTCACAGAGGAGGAAAGAAGCTCCTTCAAAGCCACAAAAGGTTACTATGTGGTTCAAGCTCAGTAGTTTCTAATTTCTGCTTCTTACTAGACCATGCGCTACATGGAAACACAGTCACAGAAAAGCCTTTGCAAGGAATGTTCTTTGCAGAGATTTAAGAGCACACAGCAACATCAGAAACAGTTTTTCTTACAGCTGCTACTGTGGAACGGAGCGATAGGAAATGATGACAAATGGTCTGAAAATGTGTTGTTCCTGCAGAGATGCGATTCAAGTAAGTGTCAGCTTTTCCAGCAACAGCAATTACTCTGGTCTGGGAGACAGAAGGTAGAACTTAAACATTTATTTATATTAAGAGATTTCAAAACTGCCCCTTTACATTGTGTGAGCTACTGATATATTCAAATTGCTTGGTGAAGGTTCGTTCAGGTTCTCTTTTCTATTATTCAGAGATGTGTGTATAAAGTGATTCAAATTCTATTTTCATTTGCCTTGGTAACCTAGTCTTACCTATAACAGCAATAAGAACAATTTAAGAAACATCAGGGATCAGTTGGAAAAAAATCCAATACTTTGAGATGTATAAATATTTGAAATATATAAAGAATAATAACTGAAATAGGCAAAGCTTCACAAAGTAAAAAGTAAATAGTATCCCCCCCCAAAAAAAAAATTAAACTAGAAATGTAAGTACAAAGACGATAAAAGTGAGTATCCTTGACCCTGGGGAAAGAGATTTAGCTTATTGCTATATAGCTAGAGTAGTTAGAAAGTCAGTGATACAATAGTGAAAGACAGTTTAGTATGAAAGAAATAAAGAATAAGGACACATTCTCCTAAGTCTGAGTCTAAATTATCTGTTATTTTTTATTATGTTGAATTCAAAAAACTGCTGTCCAATGGGCAAGTCATCACTGATTTGTTCTACCACTATTCAACCCTAAGTTAGTCTGGGCACACTAGTTATTTCCAAGTAATTATAAACTGAAAAAAAAAAAAAAAAGCCTAGACCAAATATTAAAAATAGAATGCTCAAAGGCCCTGGAGGGCATGAGAACTAGAGAGCAGGGATCCATAAAGGGCAGAAGCCAGGCCTGATGTCACTTTAAACTGGGGGATTTCTCAATATGGAAACGGGGTTGGGGAACTGTGACAGGTTTTTCACTTCTTTCAAGACGAGGAAGTTAAAGGATCTAGGCCCCATCACCACCACCTCCGCATCCCCTTAAATGCAGGTAAGATGCAAAAGTAGACAAATAATGCCACCTGTCCTGCCTGTCTTTATGGCCCAATATCTTTTCTTTTCTTTTCTTTTCTTTTCTTTTCTTTTCTTTTCTTTTCTTTTCTTTTCTTTTCTTTTCTTTTCTTTCCTTTCCTTTCCTTTCCTTTCCTTTCCTTTCCTTTCCCTTTCTTTCTTTCTTTCTTTCTTTCTTTCTTTCTTTCTTTCTTTCTTTCCTTCCTTCCTTCCTTCTTTCTTTCTTTCTTTCTTTCTTTCTTTCTTTCTTTCTTAACATTTTATTTATTTCAGAGAGAGAGAGAGCAAAAGTGAGAGAGAGAGAGATCATGAGCAGGGTGAAGGGCAGAGGGAGAAGCAGACTCCCTGTTGAACAGGGAGCCTGATGGTGGGGCTCAATCCAGCTGACTTAGCCATGCAGGCACCAGGCCCAAGATCTTCTCATCCACTTGCAAATTTTCTTAGGATGGTCCTGCTTCCACTCATTTTAGTTCTTTGTCTATAAATTGCCTCTTGGATGCAATCACTTATGCCCCCAGAGACCTTCAACAGTTTGAACCAGGAAACGTTCCTTCACTAGGGATAGATAGCCCAGCAGTACCTCTTTGAATCAGTTTCCCTTGGAGAATGTATTGACAGGCATCTTGCCTCAGCCACACTCTTGCATCCTTGGTCTTCTATCCCCAGATTTAGCACTGTCTTCACTGGGACAGGATGTCCCACATCTTCCTTGTTCATGGATCTATGGTCCTTGGGGAAATGGCTATGCACCTTTCTCAGCAGAGGTGAACCTTGCTGAATTCTGATCTAACTAACCTCTGCAGAGACATGATTTTCAAAAATCCCAGGAGCCTGGCCTCAGTAGAATATGAGACTCAAGTTAAAACCATTGAGTCTGTTGCTCAGCAGTACATTCACGGAGAAAAATTTCCAAAAAAACAGAAAGTGGGAAAAACCACAGTGAATGTTTCCTAGACCTCTACTTAAGAGAAACTTGGAATGCTATGGCATTGAAGTTCCTCACGGAAATAAGCAGAGGCATTTGAGAAGCCAGTTAATGGATAGTCTTAAATGAAACTAAAAAGAATAATCATTGAAAGGCAACCTTTCACCAGATTCCAAATCTACGATGCTGAAAAGAAGTCTCACTAGGATGAAACCCTATGAGCAGAGATGAAATACCCTTAGGGGTCCTTCTTCCCACAGAGTCATAGCAGATCCACATGGGCACAACTCCTGTTAGTATGAAGGATGTGGACAAGCCTACAGGTGTCCCTCCCAGGACTCCTGGGAGAACCCTGGAGGGAGAGAAACACTATAAGTGTAAGAGTTACTGCAATGCCTTTGGCTGTCCTTTATCCTTTAGGGCATGAGACAGAGGTCACATGGAAACATTCAACACATGTGTAAAGAAGGTGGAGAAACTTTTATTTGTTCCTCATTTCTTATAAAACATATGACAACTCGCATTGGAGAGAAGCTTTAGGAATGTAGGAAGTGTGGGAAATCTCCTAGTGAGTTTCCAAAACTTGCTTTCCATGTAAGAACACAAAGGAAAGAGGCACCATAGGAATGTTAAGGTGTGTGAGGAAGTCTTTCTGTTTTTTGTTTTTTTTTTAAAGACTTTATTTACTTGAAAGAGAGAGAGACAGAGCATGAGCAAGGGCAGAGGCAGAGGGAGAAACAGGCTCCCCAATGAGCAGGGAGCCAAACATGGAGCTCAATCCCAGGATCCTGAGATCATGACCTAATCTGAAGACAGACACTAACCGACTGAATTACCTAGGCACCCCAAGAGGAACTTCCAAAGATAGGTGAAAAATTCGTGACCAGAGAAAATATAAAAGTAAGTCATATGGAAAAGCTTTTGCTAATTACTCAAATTTCACTGTGTATGCATCTCACATTGAAAAGATATATGAGTGTTAATGTGGGGAGGTCTGTATGTCTCATTGTCCTTTAAAATTCAGCTAAGGTGGTATGAGGTCATCATCTTTCCATGAACTGTCATTCAGATTCCCAAGGATTTTATGTTTTCCTTGGATTCCACTGGTTCTTATTTCTTGTTTCAGTGAACCACTGCACCCTTATTTTTGAATTCTATGGATTCCATTTTCTTCCTGTACTGCTTTGAGTCATACTAATCACTGCCTCTTCAGCATTCCACAATTCCAATATTAACACAAGCCCTAATAAAGAGTGGATGTTTACTGATGGTTAAAATAATGGGGTTGTTTCACAGTACCAGCCAGTGGAGGAAAGAAAGTAAAACTGAAGCTATTTGGCGGTGGGTATGCAAAATAAAACCACATCAGAAGCTACTTCGGAAGACAGCTTGTCAGTTCCTTACAAAACTAAACAAACTTTTACCATATGATCTTAAAATTATGTTCCCTGGATTTTGATGTAAAGGACTGGGAAACACGTCCCTACGAAAAAACTGTTCATGAACGTTTATTGGGGCTTTATTCATAATTGTCAAACTTGGAAGCAATGAAGATGTCCTTTGGTATGTGAGTGGATAAACTGTGGTCCATCTAGAGAAGGAAGTACTATTCAGTGCTAAAAAAAAATGAGCTATCCAGGGCACCTGGGCAGCTCAGTTGGTTAAGCGACTGCCTTCGGCTCAGGTCATGATCCTGGAGACCCGGGATCAAGCCCCACATCAGGATGCCTGCTCAGTGGGAAACCTGCTTCTCCCTCTCTCACTCTTCCTGCTTGTGTTCCCTCTCTGGCTGTGTTTCTCTCTGTCAAATAAATAAAAATATTAAAAAAAAATGAGCTATCCACCCATGAAAAGACATGGAGGAAACTAAAATGCGTATCAATAAGTGAAAGAAGCCAGTCTGGAAGGCTAAATAGTCAGTCTGAGAATGAACTGTGGTACATACAGGCATGAAAAGACACAGAGGAATCTTCATTACATAGTACTTAAGTGAAGAAAGCTAATCTGGAAAGGCTGTCTACTATGGGACTCCAAGTACATGACATTCTGGAAAAGGCAAAACTATGGAGACAGTAAAAAGACCAGTGGTTTCCAAGGCGTGGAGAGAGGGAGGATGAATGGGTGAATCGGGAAATTTTAAGACTGTGAAATTTCAGGGTTGTGTGATACCATAATGGTAGATCCTGTCATTTATCTGCCTAAGACCCTAGAATGTACAACACTAAGGGTGAAACAATGTAAACGATGTACTCTGCGTGATAATGGTGTGCCAGTATAGCATCATCAATTGTTAACAAACGTACCCCTGGGAGAGGGCGTGTTGATAGGGGCAAGGCTGTGCATGCCGAGTGGGACAGATCGTCTATAAGAAATCTCTGTCCTTTCCTCTTAATTTTGCCATAAACCTAAAACTGCTCTAAAAAAGAAAAGTCTTTGTAAAGTAAGTTGAAAGCTACATACAGTTGCTTGGTTATCCCTGCTTCGTGAAATTCTTTTTGCCTTGATTGTCTTCAGAACATCCGGCTGCCACAACTTGATGAGGTCACTCTTTCTCCATCGGATCTCTGCTTTCAGTCTCTCATCACCCCTTGTAGAATGATGCTTTAAAATCCAGGCGTGCACATATGGCCCTATGTTGTATAGTGGTAAATATAATATTGAAAAGAAAAAACTAAACCATAACCAAGGAGGGCTTCATCTCCAGTTCTCAAATACGCTTACTTAGTAAGGCATTTTCTTTAGGTAAATTACCCTGTAACCAATACGCTCTCCTCTTATAAGTAATCTTTTCTCTTTTTCTTCAAAATAACATTCTTCCTTCCAGTTATCTTAGCATCTGTATAAGACCACAAGAAACCTCACTAGCAACTTTTTAAAATATTTTTTTATACCTACTATGTACTGGATGTACTAAGAATAAGAACTCAAACCTAATTTTGTTAAGACTCTAAATTTCACATGCTTTGTACCACAAAAGGATGTCCACCCCTCCAAACCTGTACGCATAGGATCTGCGTTCATTTTTTTATGAATCTTGAGGAGCCATAACTTTTCCCCTCTGTGATAATCATGGCACTTAAATTTTGGAGTAGTATTACATGAAGTTGAAAAGAATTAAAAAGAATATCACTTAAAATGAGTTAATCGATAAGCATATCCATGTTAGCAAACCATGAAAATACTATGATACTCAGTTTTTGTGAAAAGCATTATAGAAATGTTTACAACTGTGGGATATAAGCAAGGATATGTTTCCAACTGTCCCAGTTGATGTGACTATTTTTAACATGTCTTCTCTATGCTTAAAACTAGACCAGTAAAGTTAAAGGCAAGAAACACTACCAAAGCAGCTCGGTGTCTTCAAATTTCAAGTCAAGTAGAACTGATTTAACAAAACAGTCTTGTGCATAATAGTTACTTGGAGCCACTTAAAATATCCATTGGGAATGCCCAGTACTTATTTTAACACAAAGCATTTTAGTTAATAGAAGGCTGCTATCTTCTTCCTACGTCATATGTTTTTAACCTTTTACCAAGCGCCATGTGGCTTAGGCTCTGTAATGCTGAGGAACTATTCCCGCTGTCCCGCACGAGGACCTATCATTACCATCGTTTGGTATGGAAAATTCCTTCCCACACCCTGGACCACACGCCCTCTGTGACTCACAGACTAAGTGATCACACAGAGTAAATTACCAGTTGGCCCCTTCCTTCTCCCCCAAGTACCTGTCAGTTTGAAGACATACACCTACCTACACACACGCACGCGCGCGCGCGCGCGCGCACACACACACACACACACACACACACTATATATATATGAGAGAGAGAGAGAGAGGGTGTGTATATTATATATATATATATGATATTTTTCATTTTACAGGAACCAATGCCAAATTTCAATCTTAATTGTGAATCATTCATACATGACAATATATTAGATCAAGTCAATAGAACAACATTAAGATGAAAGCCACATGTTTATATTATTTTATTTGATATCATACATTTGAAAAAGCTCTACTTTTGTTTAAATTCCTTTTTTTACTTCGAGTCTTAATTTGGAAGCTGAACTTGGGAAACAAAAGGAAGATCTCCACATTAATAAAATTCTAAATTACATGCCACTATTTCAACATAAAAAAGTAGATATTTATTTACATAAATATACCATATATGTGAAAAAATACAATGTACTCTTCTTGAGAAATCCTCAACATATTGTAAGGATACACACACACACACACACACACGTATGCATGCCTATCCATAGGTACGTGTATTTTTCTCATACACTTGCATAATGATGTGGCTATATATATTTTTTTTCAAATACTTTTAAATTTCTGCACTCAGTAAGAACAATGACCACAATACTTTAAAGCCACTGAATTATTTAACTTGAAAACCAGTTGTATTTGTCAGATTTCCTTGGGGAATGTCTTTAGGCAATTGTCAGAAGTTTTTTGCTTTGATTCTTTTTCTACTCTAAAGCACACAAAACTTATTTGTATATGTAAGTTCTACAAGAAAAAATGTGTATAAAAACCTTTTACCTTGAATTACCCTGCAGACCTGATTACAATGCGGACTTCTCAGAGTTGCCCCTAACTGCCCACCCTCAAATTTTTTTTAACTTTAAATTTATTTTATTTTTTCAGTGTCCCAAGATGCATTGCCCCTCCCCCACACCCTGTGCTCCATGCAACAGGTGCCCTGAGCACCCATTACCAGGCTCCACTCTCAAATCTTCATTCAGCCCCTGGCTAAGCACACCCCTTCTGTCCTTTCCACATAACACCTAATGCTAGAGGGTATCTTTCTTGCTTATTATCAATTTTTTATACAATGCAAGCTTTCTGACATGGGGATTGTTTCTACTCTGCTCTCTCTGTATCTCCAATATCCATAATAAGCAAACATACAGTATAAAGTAAGTCAACCTCTTTCCCTTCTTCCCATCTTACATAAAGCCTAGTATAAAAGAGAGAAGAGCTGTATGTGTTCTCTTCAGTCAGTTTTGTTATAATTACTATAATATAGGTTATTCAAGATTAAGTTATTTATGTCTTCAGGCCCTGGTTTTGAAGAATACAGCATTTAACTCTGAACTGATTCACTGAAAAGGTTAAAGAAAAAGTATGTATATTTAAAAATACGCAAGTATAAGGCAAAGTTACTTGCCATAGGTGATGTGGGGTCACTGAGTGAACAGTCACGATAGAGTTCTTGAGATGGTTTTTGTGCAAAAAAAAAAGTGTTTTTATTAAATCACAGCACTAGGACCCAGGGGCAGAAAAAGCTGCACTGGGATTTTGAGGAGCAGTTCATTATATACGTTTTTTAAAGAAAGATTTTATTTATTTAATTGACAGAGAGAGACAGTAAGAGAGGGAACACAAGCAGGGGGAGTGGGAGGGAGAGAAGCAGGCTTCCCACCAAGCACGGAGCCTGATGTGGGGCTCGAACCCAGAACCCTGGGATCATGACCTGAGCCGGAGGCAGACGCTTAAGACTGAGCCTGCCAGCCGCCCTCATTATATGCTTTTAGGTTGGGGGTGGGGTGGGGGTAGAGATGAAGTCTCTAAAGGGATTTCCCTGTTAAAGAAGATTTACAGGATCCTGGGCTTCTGGCTCTGATCAGATTCAGGTTGCTTTTAGTCTCTATGAAAGCATTAACTTTATGGCAACTTCTGAAGAGGAAAATTACCCAGCGCAGGCCCAGGCCAGGAGGCCCCAGAAGGTGTAAAGGTAGTAACAGTAAGCTAGCGGTAACCACAAGTCCCCCTGGGAGCAAGAGGTAACCAGTCACTTCTGCTTCTGCGAGAACGGGCTTCCCGCCACAGGCTCCTGCACGACCCAGCCTCGTGTTTAACCCCCTCCCAGCAGTCACCAGGGCCCTTGGAACCTGACCACCTGCAGTGCCTTATAAAAGCCCTATAACCCTGTTGCCCTGGGCCCAGAACTTTAAGACTGAGCTCGTTCGTCTGTGTCCGCGGGAGTCAAATAAGTCCCAGTTCCCCCTACTTCTCAGAGCGTCACCTGGTTTCTCTCAGGTCTGATTATTTTTCTGCAACACTATGAGTTCTTTGTGGAATGTTCCATTCTGCACGTCCCAGGTATTTATCCGTGGGCTGCAAGGTGTAAGGATTTTCCTTTTATCTCCATTTCTCTTGCCTTTGTTCTCAACAGTAGGTGCCCAATAAAATGCCATTATGGTTTTCTATGTTTTCACGGTTATATTATTAAAATATTCTGGGGCGCCTGGATGGCTCAGTCATTAGGGTATGCCTTCGACTTTGGTCCTCAGTCCTGTGATCGAGCCCCACATCGGGCTCCCAGATCCGCAGGAAGCCTGCTTCTTCCTCTCTTACGCCCCCTGCTTGTGTTCCCTCTCTCGGTGTGTCTCTCTCTGCCAAATAAATAAAATCTTTAAAAAGTAAAATAAAATAAAATAATAAAATAAAGTAAAATTCTTATCCATGAACATGAATGTATTTGAGTAAACCAATGTTTACTCAAAACCAATGCAAACCTGATTAATTTCATTTTTCCTTATTTGAACTATTTTATTTTCTGCTGCATATAAGTGGACAGATGACTTCTTAATTGGATTATTGTCACTCTGTGTTACTGCCTCACAAACCTAGAGGCTTGCTAGAATCATGTGTGACTCCCTTTTTCAGGGCTTTTGGGGTGAAGGCCAAGGAATTGTACCTTTTAGGCCCTTAAAGAGATGTTTTGGAACTGAGGCTCACACACCCATGCTAAAACTCTATTCTGTAATCCTCCATCCTGATGCTTTCTCCTTCCACGGGGTGGGGGTGGGGTGGTGGTGGTGGGGGGTGGTGGTGGAATGCATTCAATTAATCAAAATTGCTGATGCGGGAGAGCTAGGTTCTTGTCTCACTGAATTGAAGAATGAACCTCACAGACAACGGAGTGAGTAAAATGACAAAACTTTATTAAGTGAAGATGCAGAAAACGCTCTGAGGAGTGAGAGGGGTTGCAACAGAATTGTCAGTGAAGGCCCTTAGGGTTGGTCTTTTATGGAAAGCTGACCAGGGAACTTCAATCCTCTTAACATTTCTATTGATATCACCATTGCCTGAGGACTAGTAATAACACCTTTAATGGCTTTCTTCCTTTTTAGGGTCCTTGTTGGTGGCAGTTGATTATCATAAAAAAAGACACACTCCCCACAGGCCTAGGCCAGGGTGGTCCAATGTGTTCCCTTATTTCCGGTTTCCTCCCACCCCCACACTTTCTGGGATTTGTGTGAGCGGGACCCCAGATCTGTCTCTCCCTCCCTAGCCCGCCTGTCCCTTACTCCTTACAAATGAGGTTGATTTGGGTTTGTATCTTCAAAGAGTTCAAAAGAGTGTTTCTTGTGATTAAATCCACAAGCATCCTTTGAGAAGAAAATGAATGTTTTTGCATTCTCCTTTCCTCAATGCATAAACTCACAATTATTAGGCACACATGAGAGGGTAATCTCCTGAAAGAATACAGTTATGAATATAACACAACTGAGAACAAAGAGTATAGAATCAGCATCTAGGCCATTATAAAAACCCTTAGAACTTGACAAAATAGCACCTCGATGACTGAGTTAGTTTAGTATTCAGCATCCAAATTATTTTTTCACCAGCTCAATGTGAAATATCTAAAGTCTAAATTTCAAACTTGGGGGCATTTTAAAACCATATTTATTTTCTCTTGTATTGTTAGGTGTATGAAGGTATATAAAAATTCAAAATTCAGGAGTTTTTTTTTTTTTTTTTTTTAAGATCTTATTTATTTATTAACGGAGAGAAACACAGCCAGAGAGGGAACACAGGTTGGGAGGTGAGAGAGGGAGAAGCAGGCTTCCTGCAGAGCAGGGAGCCTAATGCGGGGCTGGATCCTGGGTCTCCAGGATCAAGACCTGAGCGGAAGGCAGACGCTTAAGGACTGAGCCACCCAGGCGCCCCCAAAATTCAGGAGTCTTATGTTACTCTCTGCAGGTTTGATTGGTTGGATCTGAGCACAGAAAAATAATCCAAATGGAGACAATGCGTCTGTGTGTTGGCTCATTTCTCTCTGCCGATAGAGTCGTCTCCTTGCCGGACGGTGCTTCGGGGTGCTCTTGTGTCTTGTGTCTCTGGAGGCAGGGCTGCTGGGAAGCCACAGGTGGTTGTCTTGCGGTCCTGAGTCTGAGAAACTTGGCAGCTTGTGAGAAGGGCACAAGTGCAGGGGAAGGAGCATTCTGGAACAATGGAGAAACTTCATCCATATGGAGTTTATTCCAGAGGGCACTGCTGTATTATTGGTTTATTTGATATCCCACTCATAATACATGAAAGAATATTACATTCTCTCCAAACTTTACATAGGTGAGAGGACTTTTCATACAGTGTGGTATTTTCTTCTATCCAGATATGCATCCATTCCAACCACACCTCCGCACTCCCCACCCCATATGACACATCCTCAGATAAGCAGAGCAGACCACTAAATAGAGAGCAAAGGAGAGAAACAGACAGAAGGGTTATTGCTTATATCTGGACATACCTGTCATCCAGACCATCTTCTGCTTGGGGCTACCACAGGACCCTGTTACGTACTGGTGTAATAGTATTCAATACTTGCAGAAAAACCCAGAACAAACTTCAATTTGATATCTGTTAGCCCAGTTATTTTTCCTGATTCTCTTGATTTTTTTTTAAAGCAAATATTTCCCATACATTGTGAGGGAGAAGCCCCCTGATTGATTAAGGTACCCGACTTATAAACACTTCTTTAGTTTTTTATGTTTTTATTTTTAAGGATTTTATTTATTTAATTGACAGAGACAAACACAGCTAGAGAGGAAACCTGACAAGGGAGTGAGAGAGGGAGAAGCAGGCTTCCCACCAAGCAGGGAACACGATGTGGGTGGGACTCAATCTTAGGACTCCAGGATCATGACCAAAGCGAAGGCAACACTTAAGGACTGAGACACCCAAGCGCCCCTAGTCTTTTACATTTTAAAAGGAGAAACAAATCCCTTAACCACTGTTGGCTGATCAATCTACTTTCTTATGCTATACAAGTATAGGTAGTTCGGGTTCCTGTCATATGCTATGTTTACAACATAAATGTTTCGGAAAGATCCCTGTTAGTGATTAGGGAATGGTTTAGCCAGTGAATTATATGGTAAAATGGCCAGGGTCTCTGAGGGCCCTTGTCCTACTCTGACAGACACCATCTCCCATTGAAGCTCCCAAGACGAATACAGGAAATACTGATCACACTCTGAACTTTTGGCTTATGTTGGAACTCTTAGTAAGGCTTCCATCTTCCCCTCCATCTATATATTGATGATGTTTCTGTACAGTGTTCAGGAAAGGCCTGGAGAATGACTCCAGTGACCATACATTTAGCTCCACATGCAAAGGGAAAGATCAGTGGGCATGATTATTACTGTGTAAAGGTTTGGGGCCCTCTGAACAATAAATAACATCTGTTTGATGATCTAAATGCTGAATAGTCAGATAAATAACTGGCCCTCAGTGTGTCAGGGGAGGGTAGGTGTTGGGGAAGGTCATCAAGAGCATGTGATCACTGGTTGACCCATGGCCTTGACATGGGCACTTAGAGGCTCTTTACCTGCTTCCCTGACCTTCAAATATGGGATTCGCTTGTCTTCCCTGTTTCCAGAAGCTGCCCTAAAGATACAGCCTGGAGATAGTGAGGTGGTATTGAGACCATATGGACTATGTAGATGACTGAATCTGGCTAAGGCCTTATAAACTCTCAAGATGAGAGATTGCCGGGGGCCAGCCCCAGCAACAGTCGGGACCAAAAAGGTGGGACAGCGTCGGCGATAATGAGGAGACCGGACTCGAAAAGTGGTGTGAGGACCTCCTGAAAACATTGTTCTCAGCGTTCTTTATTTATAGCGTGTTTTGGTTAAAGTCCAATCTAAGGAACAATCAGTTACAGACAAAGGCAGATCCTTACTGATGCACATCATGTGTCTTGCTCAGGTGGTTTTTATCAATCATTATCCCATCAGAACTTTCTGCCTCCCCTAAATGCAGGGAGGTGAGCATGCGGTCATGTGGTTATGAGATTTCTTTTATTTGAACTAAGCTAGTTTACAATGCAGCTACCGTACTACTATGACTGTTTTTCTCATTATCTCTATTAATTATCATGTTTTAAAAGGGTAGGGTGAAACTTGAGGTTTGAGGTAGGCAAGCTAAAAGTAGGAGCAGAGGGGTTTAATATAATTGTAAATAGAGAAGTGTTTTTCTGAACTACTCAGGTGAAAAGGGAAAACAAAGAAGGCAAAGCTGCATGGCGTCGATGACCGCGACCTTGCCTCACTCCCTCACTTTGAGGAAGGGTCATGGCTTCCATGCCTTGCAGAGGGAACCCGTATCAATGACCATGCCTCTGGTCCACAGCAAGAGATCTCCTCATCTTGCAAGCACCAGAGTCATGTCCTGTATGTAAGTTCCCATGCTCACTACACCTACCATCTACCTACCTGGGATGGCGTGCCTCTTTATCTCTCTCTGTCCTCCAAGTAGGAGGGCCAATTTCAGATTATACCTGGGAAGCTCCCAAGGAGCTTGCAAGCCAACAGTAGGTCGGGTAGACAGAGACTTAGCAATGCTGGGTTTGGCATGGAGAGAGGAAGAACAGAATTCCCTCCTAACAAATCCCTTGTGCTTTATACAATAAAGCAAACATAAAGAGACAATTAAATTGTGGGAAGTCATAAAGCTACTATGCTTAAATAAAGAACATATACATTTTTAACTCTTCTTCGTGATCCCATCTAACCCAACAATTAATTAATTAATTCATTCTTTCTTTCCACAAATATGTATTGAGTACCCATTATATGCCAGGGACTGTACTAGGTGTTAGAGATATAGTAGTGAGCAAACAGACAAAAATCCCTGTTTCTTGGAATGTATAGTTAACTAGGGAGGAAATCTATTAATGCAGTATAAGAATGATGAAAATTGCTAATCAGGAAAGTAGAGCAGATGAAAAGGCAGAGTGTCAGAGAGGGAAAACAGCATGTCTTTGGGAGTCCTGAGAAGTAGACCTTGCCAAGCCATAAACAGAGATGATGCTTGGGTGTTGTTTTAAGCAACCCAGTTTGCGAATACTTGTCATGCAGGGCTTGTGTGAATGCATGTGTTCAAATGCACATTCTATGGAAATGCAACATGGTTTCCATTTTTAATTCACCTGTTTCTCCAAATACTGTGTTCCAGTAATATGACAGTGCAAAGAATAATAGATTCTTCTAAATGTATGGTTTCATTTATGTAAATGCACTTTTTATATCTATATATTCAGATTTTCTCTTCTAAATTAAAAATATATGAATCAAATTTGGGATCTTTTCAATAGCCTTGTTTATTTCTCCCCAAAGTAGATTCATTTGAATTTTACAGCATCATCTCTCCTCCTAGCACAATTCCAAGTCGAGTGGCATACTCTATCAGGCAGAAAATACACTCTTTCCTTATAGTAGCAGATAGCCCTTAGCTCATTGAAATTCAAATCTGCTGACATCTTTTCATTTCTTTGGGGATGGTCTGAACATCCCTTCTTTTGGTACTCATAATATTACGTCTTATCTTCACCATCCTTATTTCTTTTACCTTCTTACATTTTACACATTTTTAAATGTCCTTGCCTTGGTGACTGCCATCATAGTGGACCCTCCACTTTTGTTTGGTGATGGTGTAATACATGCCAGTTGTCTTCTATTTCCCAGAAAGTCAGCTCTTCAATCCTTGATCATGAGCCCTGAAATACACTTGCAAGTAACACAAAATTTCATGAATGCCTGAGGTCAAAATGCAGGTGTCTCTTCCTAGTTCTTCTTTACTTTTCCCCCTTTGGGACAGTGCACATTTTAAATCTCTCCTGTTTTGTGTAGAATTGATTACACCAGAGGAATATCTCTATAAATCTCTCTAATAACTGCATATCGAGGCTCAGCATCAATGATACTGATCACCTGCTGTGACTGCAGACCCTTCATCATCATTAACAGTAGTCTGCAACAGTGAGTTGCTTTTTCATTTGCAGCTGATGCTTCTAGATCAATACTCCTGAATGCTTTCTATTTTATTGTCCTAAAAAGTGTTTTAAAGAGAAATTGAGATGATATTAATAACATAGATATCAAAAATAATTTCCAGTGTGTGTGTGTGTGTGTGTGTGTGTGTGTGTGTGTGTGTGTGTGTGGTTTGCAGATCACTGAGTGGCAAACATGAGAACTCTCTTTGGAGTACAGGTACCTTTGGGTCCCCTTATAGCTTTCAATATCTCTTTCCTCCCTAGTTGCCGCTCTGAAAGCTAGAGGTTCATGCACATGTCTTTAGCTTCCAAAGGTGGTCTAAGGTGATCTCCACATTGTGGAATGCACATTTAAGATAGAGAAAACCTCCCAAATCCAACTGGATATAGCAAACCAGGTTAGGAAATGACAGAGGCAGCAGGGAAATCATCGAAAGCAGAGTGCTTAGGAACACCTGGGTGGCTGTCAGTTAAGCATCTGCCTTCAGCTCAGGTTATGATCCCAGGGTCCTGGGATGGAGCCCCACATTGGGCTCCTTGCTTCTCCCTCTGCCTCTGCTGTTCCACTTGCTTGTGAGTGTGCACCCTCTCTCTGTCTCTGACAAACAAAGAAATAAAATCCTAAGAAAAGAAAAAAAAATCAGGGTGCTCGATTTGTTCCCTTCTCTAAGGGTAAGTGTGGCATAAGACAAAGAGTGCTAGATCTGCTCAGAGAGAGACATCAAAACTCTCCCCGTACTATTTATTATTCACTATCCTTTGAGTGTGGGAAAGTTCATTAATGCCTTCAATGTTCAACTCCTTCACCCACAACTAAATCTGTAGAATGTATGTGTCACTGTTTCAGATTCAAAATGAGTCTCTAAAACTTTATTGATCCCTGGAAACTTCCAAAATATTTACATTTGTTCACAGTCTGCACATCAAGCTGAGCAAATAAAAGTAAAAACAATAAAATAGTATCAGGGAAAGTGGTATTAGGAGCCAAAGAGAAAAAGCAGTTCAGTCGAATTTGCCTTTTCCAAGAAGATAAGATAAAACCAAAATATGGTTTTATGTGGTTTTCATTAAAAAAACAACCACGGAAACCAGGCTCTGTTTGTGTGTGTGTGTGTACCCAAGTTAAGTAGATTCATATGGCATTAAATCTTACAAAATTTATTATGCAAAATCTTAGGAGACACATTAGTATAACGGGTAGTACCTGAAATCTGTAATTTTGCTAAAGATAGGGAGATTTTCTTCACATGGCTATTCTGTATAATAATAACCTAGGATAAAAGACAAGGGCACAGCCTTCCAAGGCAACTTAACTAAGGCACTTTTATGGAGGCACTAAAGCCCAAGGATCCCAGACAAAAGGTTGTAACTGCCCATGGGGATAGAGTTTAGCAGATGTATAGCTGTGGAGTCATATGTTCCAAGATCAGTTCGCGTCTCTCTTTCTACCTACACTGCTTTACCTCTTACTCAATTTCTGTCTGAACACGTTGGGCAGGGAGTAAGTATGCACCGTCTGTACTTCCCTATCATTAAATGATTTGTTTATCATCCACTCCCTCGGTTACTATAAAAACTGTATTTCGGTGGTACCTGAGTGGCTCAGATGGTTGAGTGTCTGCCTTTGGCTCAGGTCATGATCTCCAGGTCCTGGGATGCAATCTCACATTGAGCTTCTGGCTCTTTGGGAGTCTGCTTTCATCTCTCCCTCTGCCTCTTTCCCTCTGTTCCTGCTTTCTCTCTCTCTCACTGTCTCTTGAAAATGAATATTTTTAAAATTTTAAATTTATTAATATTAATCAATATTAAAATATTAAAATTGATTTGTTGTTAAACAGTGACTATTAGGGGCACCTGGGTGGCTCAGTTGGTTGGGCAACTGCCTTTGGCTCGGGTCATGATCCCGGAGACCTGGGATCGAGTCCCATATCGGGCTCCCTGCTCGGCGGGAAGCCTCTCTCACTCCCCCTGCTTTTGTTCCCTCTCTGGCTGTGTTTCTCTCTGTCAAATAAATAAAATCTTTAAAAAAAAACAGTGGATATTAAAATTAAAATATTAGGTGTTTTAAAATATTAAAATACTGATATTTTAATATTAAAAACCTATATTTTTATCTTCATTTTCTTGTAAACATTTAAGCAATCAACTGTAAAATTATTGAAACCCATATTTAAGACAAATATTAAAATTTTGTGACCAGAAGTCTTGCAAATTTTGGAAATTAACAGTTCATGTTAACTTGCTTCTTAACACCAAAATGTGGACAAAGGTATGAAACTGACCTGTGAGCCAACAGTGACCAGAGCCTGTCTGGGTAAGAACTTCCTGGATTAAGAGGTCTCAGGGTTACCAGTGAGGAGGTCCCGCAAGTTAACACCATACCAGGGACCCTTTTCCCCTAAAGTCCTGTGCCAAATTATGAACCTGTTGGAAATCACAATAACATAGGCAATTTCTTGACCCATATCCTAGAAGTTTGGAGGAATAGGGAAAAAAAAACATAAACGCTTTCTTCCCAGAGGAGACAGAGAAAGATGTCTTTCTTCAATCTTGGTAGGCTTCATGCAGGCATTTCTAACTTATTTCCTCTTACTTAAGTAATCTACTTTATGTATGTAGATGTCATCTGGACACGTTTCTTTGGAGACAGTATACTTGACAGCTTGTTCCAATGGTGACATTTTTCTGACCTTGGCTTTTATTTTTTTCCATTTCAGAATCACTTGGGAGACTACCATGAGACATTTTAATTGGGGCTATAACTGTTCTCATTCTGTCACACCCCCGACATATGGCAGACGCACTGTTGAATGACCTCGCTTTTGGTTCAATATTTTTAAGAAGGAAAAGTAAAAAATTTTACATTCACAGTTAATCTGTTCATCAGTAGCAAAGAAGCCATGTTATAGTTTTAAAAATATATCTTCAAGCAGAACTCTACCCTTTATTTTTGTCTCATATGATTCAAGTATTGTCTCAATGAGAGATAGTTCTCTAAACTATTTTAATGTATGGTATATGATATATTATCTTAAAGATATCATTGAGGTTAAATTCAATGATACTACTTCAAATTTCAAAATACTATTACCTTCTGGAGAACTCTAGTTACTATCTCCCATAAAGTTACCCATTTGTAAGTATCATTTAAATCATATTTGTTTTGATTATCAATACTAGTACCCCTTGAATTCACAAAAGACGACCAGATGAAATTGTTCACCAAATAAAACTGTTTATTAGACTTACTATAATATGGGAGAGTGCCATCTGAATGATCTCAGCAGTTTCTCAATGTGAGAAAATTTGGAGAAAGTATTTGTGTTGTTGGGAGGTGGGCTGGGTGGTCTTGAGGTGGAGTTTCAGGGTGGGGGGTTGTGTGGAATCAGGAAGGGTTTAGTGCATGAAACCAGGGCACAGAATGGCATCCTGAGTGAGATCTTGGTTCCCCACTGTAAGCTCACTTGAGAGTTGTGTTAATTGATTCATCATCTTCCGGGAACAAATAAATATTTCTCAAGGCAAGCGCTCAGTTTTTATAATTTGATTTTAATATACTGTATATGGATATGTTTAGACATACATGAGTATAAAATAAATCAGATAGATGATCATTTAACCTCAAACTTCAGCTTAAAATGTTAACTTTCATAGAATATTAAATAAGTATAAATGAATCTCATTGAATTTACTACTTTAACAAAATGTAACAATTTCCTTAAGAAACCAACCATATTATCTCATATACATATTCATAATTCTTTAAAGATTGTATCTAATATTCTTCTAACTATTTATATTTTTACCAAGTTTAACCAAAGTAAAGAACAGAAAAGAAAACTAGAAGATAGGTAACATGAATTGTCTAACTGTCTTTCCGTAAGCATACATTTTATATCACTTTAACAAATTTAAGACCACAAACGAGCAACTGGACAGGTGAGGGGGATAGTGTTATCATTTAAAGACATTTCACATCATGTTAATATGTAACCATTTCTTTCTAAAAATAAGCAGGAAGATTTAAAATTGTTTGATCACCAGTGTTTATGTATTTTTCCCTGTTAGAGTTTGTCTAGGTGTACAAAACTTTGCTTTATTAATGCTATTTTACAGTCATGAAGTTAAATAGAGATCTAGAAATTATAATTTAATCTAATACATTTGTTCTTTATACAGAAAGGATTATAAACATTTGTAAGATCAACTCCTTTAGGAGATACTTAGTTTTACAGTTTGATTCAGTGAAGCACATTTTTTAATCCTGAACAATTTGTGGGAATAATGATAACTTACAAGACCCATAGAAATAAAGTCTGAATTGTAAAAGCTTCACTCATGAGAAATTATACCAAGGTCTTTTATACTAGACTGACATTGTTTTTACATGGAATTAAAATGAGAGAATAAAATACAAAGTTTCTGTGCCAAAAGCAAGTCAGTTTTATCTGTCCAAATATTTTCCTATTTTTGAGAATATGTATAAAATATTAAAATATGAAGGAAGGAAGAAAGGAAGGAAGGAAGGAAGACAGGAAGGAAGGAAGGAAGGAAAGAAAAGGGGGTAAAAATTGAAGGGAGAGATCTCTTATGTTGACTATTTGGCCTTTCTTTTATGTGTTTCTTAAATGAACTGTGCTGTTTATGTCAAGGTTCTCCCAAGTGGTCATTGCAATTTCTTCTGTCCTGGCTGGCACCGTCCCCACTGAAATCATACACACATAGGTTAAAACATGAAGAGGCAGGTGTTTGGGCTGGTAACAGCCATTGCTGGTTCTGTCTCTAGGATCTATCTCTAGGACATGACCAAAGACCAGCCCTGTCAGTTGAAGACACATCCTTGTATGAAGATGGCAGATAAAATTAAATGAAGCTATTCGGCGTGGCTCCTCAGCTGGAGAGAGCTAACTGTGTGTGTTCTAAAGAGGCCAGTTGAATGGGACCTGAAGTCATCACTTTTTGGACATGCTGGAGCCAGAAATTTACTCTTTCTGCTGAACTTTCTCTTAGAGGCTCACCAAAGGAAGCATGAAAGACAGTGATGCATAACGAGGAATATTCACAAATTAAATTTGGACAGATTTCTGTAGAGAGATGGGTTACAAAGCAAGTTTCTCCCAAGGGTAAGAGTTTTCACACTACTTCAGATAATTAAAAAAGAAATCCTCATTTGAGAGCCTGGAGAAAGGACATTTGAGGTCAGGGAAAATGCAGGACACATCGGACCGCATGGTCTCAGGGTCGCCAGGGAGCATTTCCACGCACCTCAGGGAACGGAGTGGACTCTGCGAAAGGACGCTGAACAGCACACTAAGAGTGTCTTTCTCTGACCCAGTGGGATCTCCAAAATAATCGACCATCAATTTTCTAAAAGATCACCAGAGAGACGTGTTGATCAAGAAAATGTTATCAGATATACTGTAGTAAGGAAGAACACCACTTTGCTGAAGTCTTTGTAAGATCTCAGAACAGAGGAATTCAGGGAGGGCACACAGGGTTTTAGGCCTCACCTCGGATGATCTTAAAGCAGCTTGTGGTGGGGCAGAGTTTGGGATGTAATAGCTTTGGACGGGTGGGCCCAGAAAGGCAAACTACTTGAAGGGCTTTCAAGAGCAAGCCGTGTTGTGTCCTTCACATCTTATCTTCTAGCATTACCCAGAGCAAGCAGCTGACTTTTTTCCACCCAGGCTGGTATTGTTTGGTAGAAGGGCAGGAGACTATGCCTCACCCCCAGATCCTTTCCTCGAACCTCTCAGGATCCACTGTGCACCTGCTACATACGAGGCACAGCTGGTATACACAGCTAAACATAATGCAATTTAGTGACCAGGTGACCGTCTAGGGAATGAGATACATGAATAGGAATAATGATAGTTCTGGAAAATGTATGGAGATACCCAATATGGTGTATAAACTAAATCCTAAGGTGTTTTATTTCCAAATATAAAATTTCTGTTACATTAAAGCAACTGCTATTTGTAAATTTATTTGGGGAGAGTAACAAAGCATTGATGAGATTTGATGATGCTTAATTCAAAAATAATGTGTGTGATACTTAGGGAAAAAGTATTGAGAAATTTTTCTTAGAGATCATAGTTTTTTCATAAATACATTAGTGTGAGGTATGGCTTTATAATATTTTCATACCAAAAGTATATAACTTTTGCTTCTAATCCTATAGAAATGTAATAAATAAAATTTTAATTTATTAAATTTTTTATCAATTGAGCTTAGGTGAACCAATATAAAAGTAATAATTTTATGTGCTTAAAACAGATTATCACCTACAAAAAAATAGTGCCTTATCTTTTTTTTTTTTTTTAATCACATTTTATGGTTCAGGAGATCCTAACAGCTTGAAAAATGGTAAT
Organism: Spilogale gracilis; assembly: GCA_004023965.1. Classification (NCBI taxonomy): domain Eukaryota; kingdom Metazoa; phylum Chordata; class Mammalia; order Carnivora; family Mephitidae; genus Spilogale; species Spilogale gracilis. The sequence continues at coordinate 96,834 of PITA01004423.1, forward strand.
GAGGCACTATCCTCTTGGGAAATATTACCTTTGAGAACATTATACTTCCTCGTGGACCTATTAGGGAAAAAACTGGTGCTCTCAAGCAATCTCAATAATTTCCATTTTATGAAAATGAATAACAGAAAATCTTATAAGAAAGATTGCTGTGCCAGTCGCTGTGCCAGACTATGCAATAATTTAAGTTGAAAATTAAGATACAAAGTGTGTGTGTAGGGGGTGAAAAATTTGAAGAGCACCAGAAATAATGTATTTCTAGAATATTAAAATGCAAAGAGATCTCAGACATTATCTCCTCTAATCCTTATCTCACAAACTCTGTTCAATAGCTTACTGGTGGCTTAGGTTAACTGACTCATCAAAGGTGTAGCATCAGCTCTTCCCAAGCCTGAAGGTGCACCAAGACCCCCCTAACCAGCCAGTTGCCTGTTCTTTTTCAAAATAAAGTGGGCTTTGGGGGGTCTGGGTGACATAGTCGGTTAAGCACAAGACTATTGGTTCCAGTTCAAGTCATGGCCTCAGGGTTGTGAGATCAAGCCACTCCACAGGGTCCATGCTGAGCACAGAGTTTGCTAAAGTTTCTTTCTCTGTCTCCCTCTGCCCTTCCCCCAACCCCATTCCCCACCCCCTGCTCTATCTCTCTTTCTCTAAAATAAATAAATATTTAAGAGAAAGGTAGTTTCTGCTTTATTCCTAAGCAAACAGACATTTTTGCTTCTACTTCTGCTTTATACCTCTCCAATCTCTATGCCATGGGATAAGTCACAGACATTTATGCTTCTACTTCTGCTTTATACTTCTCCAATCTCTATGCTAGGGGATAAGTCTAACTGAAAAATAGTCTCTTATGAATCTCCATGTGCATTGTTCCCATATTTATACAAGCTACCCAAGAACACAGATTTCCAAAAAGAGGAAGATCATGACCAAGTACATGCGGATACAATGGCTCTCCTTCTACAAACTCCATTAGCATTTAAAGTAAACAGACTTATAAACTCATGTATATGAGACAGGTCTACTTTAGGAACAACCTAGTCATGGCCTTTGAGTTCCAAACTCACATGTCTAACTTCCTGTTTAAAGTCACTCCCCCTGGAACTCCCCAGCTGTGGTCTTCATGCACTCTGGCCAAAGCCAGTTCTCCTCCTATCCTCTCTACCAGTCATGGGTGCCACACGCCTTTCATTCCATAGACCAAGCATACAGCCATCCCTCGTCATTTCTACTATACCAAAGCAGTGCCCATTTCATCAAAAGTAAATAAATGAATTAAAAAAACCCTCAAGTGTCATTCACAACATTTTCTTCACCAAGACTCTATGACAAGCGGTCACCTCTCTCTGGACAATGGTAGTAATGACCAAACTACCTTCTCAGCACACAACATTTTCCTTGGTTCTTTACAAAGGATCCACTGATCATCTTAGTATTTAAATATGTGGTTATAGCTGCCTCTCTTCACCTGAACTCATTCCATGTAACAGCTTCATTTTCTTCAAGAAAAACCACAACGAGGCACGTGCAGATCTGCCCGGTGTACTGCTGCTACTGTATCACACATTTCAGGCTGCACTCTCTCAGCCTTCTGGTCTCCTTCTTCTTCCTAGTTCCGTTTGCCTTCATACAGACCAGAACTTTCTCCCTTGCTTTCGGCCCCCGTTTATCCCTACTCCTCTGCCACCTCTTAGTTCAAAGGACATTTCCGCAAGAGAGTCACAATTTTACCCTTAGTGAATAATATAGATCTCACTTTCTAGAAAGGAGACATGTTGAAAGGAGTTTTCTTTTCTACTTTTATGCATCACGCACTGTCCATGCATAGTGTTTAGTGCAGTATTGGGCAGCAAGTAGACACACACACATGTGCACACACATAGGTAGGGATGCATGTAGATGAGAACAAATGTACAGCTCAAGCTTCCTTTCCCAAGATGAGGACAAACTGAAATCAATACAAGCTTATGTAATTAGAGTTTTCCCTTATAATCAGGTTATATGGCAGTCAAAGGTATTTATTTTTATTCAGTATTAAGAAAAGCTAGTGAATGAAGCATAATTACTAACAATTTCATAATTAATGACTATTATGTGTTCTTAGAGATCTAATCTACAAGTTGATAGCATCTTAGTTTCTCTTTGCCATTCTGATCCTATAATCTAAACTCTTTTTTATTTTACTCCATTTTTAAGTGAGTATACATTTTATCCTTCAAAAATGAAAGATATGTCTCAAGATTAATAAGAAGTCGGATCTCAAAAGGTGATTTATACATTCAATGAGATTCCAGAAAAAAATACCAATAATTTAGTTAAGCAACACAAGTTGATACTAAAGTTCACATGGAAAAATAAATACATAACAATTTCAAGGAAAGCACTAAAAAGGAAGAGCTTGAAAACTGATTAACCCAGCAGATATTGAAATGGGTTTCAGAGTCCTTTTCAAAAAGAGCTTGACACAGGTGCGAAGACACCAAGCCAATGGAGTAGATTACAAATTATGCAAATAGACACAGAAATAAAGTAGATGATGAAGGTGATATCTCAAAATACTGGGGTAAATATGAACTTCTCACCAGTAATCCTGGATGAACCAGATAGCCATTTGGAAAAAGATATAATAAAATTCATTCCAATACACACAGATGAACTTCAAATTCGTCGATAATAAAAATGTGAAACATGACACAAGTACTAACAGAAAAAGAGAAATTGTTTTGTAGAAAGGTCAACATAGAAAAAGGCATTCTAAACATGATATAAAACTGTAACAAAAATGGATACATTTTACATTAAAAACAATTGCTGGGGGGAAATTATCATAAAAGGTCAAAAAACAAATGACAAACTCGGAAAAAAATGTGTAAAGATAGCAAATGATAAAACACTAGGACAAAATGCAAACAATTAATGAATTTGGGTAAAAAAAACATGTTCAGATGTTCTTGGTACTATTATTGTACGTTCTGTAAGTTGAAGATTATTTCCAAGACATGACTTAAACATTTAAGATAAATAAAAATTTCTGGTTATGAAAATGTTGATTTCATATCAAAACAACTGCACATATGGGGTAAACCCACATGAAAACCTTATTTAAAAAAAAAAAAAAGATTTTATTTATTTGACAGAGAGAAACACAGCCAGAGAAGGAACACAAGCAGGGAGAGTGAGAGAGGGAGAAGCAGGCTTCCCGTTGAGCAGGGAGCCCTACGTGGGACTCGATCCGGGGTCTTCGGGATCATGACCTGAGCCGAAGGCAGTCGCTTAACCAACTGAGCCACCCAGGCGCCTCCACATGAAAACCTTATTGACTTATGTAGTGATGAGTCTCAAACAAAGTCTATACATATTTAAAATTAGCATGCTTCTAAAGAAAGTTAGACTTACTTTCTCAATTCTGAAAATACAGTGAAAGCACTAATAAGAAAATCTAGGCAGATTCCATTTGGACATGTAATAAATGATCTGTGGGGATGGCAACAGAGACAGGAAGAAAGAGGGAAAGAGACAGAGAATGGGCAAAGAAAAAGTTGTGCCAAGCAAGTTTGAAGAGGAAAGAAGATTTGGCTTAAGGATGTTTCACTAGGGGAGACCAGAACTCAGCCTGACTCAAATGCCCTGGAAAAAAAATATAATAAAATGAAAGGCTGGGTAGTGTCTAAGAGCTAGGGTGGGAGAAACTTAGGTTATCTGTATTTTCTACTCAAAGGAAAAGTAAACTTTCTCATACTCCATGACTCGGAGCATGGTGTTCATCAAACCTGGGTACCTACCTTACCCACAGACTAAGAGGAGGGTGCCATCTTCCTATTTGATGATGATGTTTCAAAGAGCACCCCCTGGTCACTGGGAAAGATATTCCTTGGGTCTTAAGGCTGGCAAAAGTTTTTTTAAAAAAATGTTTATTTATTTATTTATTTATTTATTTATTTATTTATTTATTTTAGAGACAGAGAGTGCACGAGCAGGGGGAGGGGCAAAGGAAGAGAGAGGCAAAGCAGACTCCCAGCTGAGTGGGGGGCCTGAAATGGGGCTCATGACCCTAAGGTCATGACCTGAGCCAATATCAAGAGTGAGACACTTAACTGATTGAGCCACTCAGGCACCTCCTGGTAAAAATTTCCTTAAAAGATTTTCATTGCAATGGCACAAAAATTTTCTTAAAAGATTTTCATTGCAATGGCACAGAGGAAGAATTTGCAATTTCTCTAAAGTAAATGCTCCCAGAAAAGGTGGTTCAGGGCCTGGAGTCAGGGAGAAACCTGTCTAAAGTTTAGTCAAGCCAAAGGGGGACAGAGAGGGTTCGGTGTGCTGGAAAGTTGGGATGCTAACTATTCATTTATTTAGATACTTTTTGCAAGGAACACTGAGAATCATGCTAATGTACTGGGAATAGACCCCAGGCATTATGAGAATAACTGTGTAGTGACATTGATGACAGGTTTCCCCTTTTTTCATATTTTATCCTTGAATTTGCCTTCTTCAAGGACCGTTTTGTAATGCTGTGTCCAGAGGTAATGTAGTTAAAGATTTTATTTCTTGGCATTAATGGACAAAATTGCATAAAATTTATGACAAAGTGTGTTAGAAACATCTTTAAAAAGCATTTGTAGGAAAAAAGCATTATAAATTATATAATAAATATATACAAAACAAGTTACTTAAGTGGATAATAAGATATTATTTTGGTTTTAGCTATGATCTCACTGGTTCTAACATCTTAAATGGTATGAGGCTTATCCAATATCTTCATAGTAAATTTCCAAAGAAAATCCTGGAAGTCAATATTCAGAGAGGTCATCAGTTTACAGATCAAACACATATAAAAAAAAAATTTTAACTTGTTTTCATTACCCAAAAATATAAGACCTTATACAATCACTCATAGTCCAATTATAATCCCTATCAAACAAGTATATGAAAAATATACACTATAATTGCTATATGTATTACTAAAAATTATAAAAATAACACCTAAACATATAGAATATGTGCATGTACCATGCATTTTCCTCAGGGTGCTGATGTATAATTTCATTTGATCTGCACAAAAAATATGATACATGTCTTTATTAATCTCATTTCATAGGTGATAAATAGTAATAAGAGGTTATATAAGCTATATAAAATCATACCTAATAAGTGATGAGACAAGTAAGGTAATAAAAATCACTTATCTCTTAAGAAAATGAGTAATTTATACACATTTTTACAAGTACACATACTATATACTTTCATTATGCTGTTTACAAAGAGATAAGTATGATTAACAGATCAATTAAGATACTAAGAAACTAATAATGTACTACATGTTGGCTAACTGAATTTAAATACATTAAAGAAAAAGATACTAAGCCCCTCCTTATAGAACAAGAACACCCATCCCTTATATAATAAGTAATTTGATATTGTTCTTATTGATTTGTCTCTTTATAGGAAATTGATACAAAACCAAGTTATTTAATTCAAAAATTATGAAATTAAAAGCATATTAACTGATTGTAAGTTATTCCATTTTTTTAGGATATGCAAAGCATTTCTAACAGTAAATTGATCAGTAAAACAACTGTATTTTACTTGATAGATTTTATGGCAAGATCTTTATAAAAGTTATAAAAACAAGCAATTCCTAATGTGCCTATAAGTTTTTAGATGATGCATTAGTTTTCAAAATCCCACTTGACTATAGAAATAACTACAAGAAATTTTCTTTGCAATATGATACCACATTTGCAAATAATTAAATAACATGAAACAAAATGAAAACAAGGCATAAAAATAAGCAATTTACTATTTGCTCAAAGTCAGTTAGGAAATGAAAGATAATCTTTCAAAATCAAAGTTCAAAGAGCAATATCAATTTTTTTCTTTTTTTTATTTAAAGATTGAGCAACTTCTGTATTATAGCTAAAATATGGACTTGTTTTATAAAATAGACATGTAACATTGTTTTGATTATTAAAATTGTACAATAAAAGAAAAATTCTAAAAAAGAAAAATTTTAGAATGCAATGGTATGTCAGAATCAATAATCTCAAGAAGATGGTATCATCAATTTTAAATCTTTACAGATAATATAGTTTCTTATTGATGAAATAATTCAATGAATTAGTATAAACAGATGGCTGAAAATAATGCCTCTCCTAGAAAACATTCAGTATTGGCCTAATATTATTAGCTATTAACGACTATCACCACCATTGTCTTTTCTAACAGTTATAACCAAAATAGACTAGAGTTGAATATATTTTAAAATGTTATGTTTGTTTAACTCTATCTGGTCCAAAATATAAATATTAGTTTATTTAACTGCTCCTGTGTTTTTGCTTTTCAACCTGGGTCATTAGATCTGCTTTGTATGATTTGGTTAAAAAAACAACAACAATAATAATAAAAATATATATATATATGATCAGATCAGCTAAGCAAAACATAAAGTCAATCAGACTATTTCTCATTATCTTCAATTTCTCTGTGGCAAGAAATTTTCCATTTTGTCTGTTTCCCACTATCTTCAAAGTGCAGACAAAATTATAGAAATTTTCCTCCTGCTTCCCACTAACGTCTACATTCCATTCCATTAAGATTCTACTTCTTAATTTTCTGGACACCCCAGAAAACACTCTTTCATGATGATGTAAATTCTTGTAAATTCCATGGTCTGTATCTCCCTGATCACATGCCTGTTGGATGTGAAAAACTGTTTTCTGACAATGCTATTTGACTATCCCCTCAGTTAAATCACATGTGCCTAAGAGACAAAGTTGACCAGGCATTTCTTTTTTTTTTTTAATTTTATGTATTTATTTGACAGAGAGAGAGATCACAAGTAGGCAGAGAGGCAGGCAGAGAGAGAGGAGGAAGCAGGCTCCCTGCCCAGCAGAGAGCCCAACGCGGGCCTCGAATTGAACCCAGGACCCTGAGATCATGACCTGAGCCAAAGGCAGAGGCTTAACCCTGAGCCACCCAGGCACCCCAGGCATTTCTTTATTTCTTTATATTCCCCCCCCCCCACTGCACTAGTTTCCATATTATGTTTGAGATTTTAATACATCTATAAATTAAATGACAAAGCCAAATCAATGAATAATGCAGTCGCAGTAATCATTAATACATTAAAATTTGTTCCAAGCTATGCTCTACATTTAGAAGTGGTTGGAAAATATGGCATTTGGATTTTATTTTATTTTTAAAGATTTTATTTATTTGAGAGACAGAGGAAGAAAGAGAGTGCACAGACGGAGAGCGAGAAGCAGACCTCCTGCCGAGCAGAGAGTCTGATGCAAGGCTCAATCCCAGGACCCAGAGATCATGACCTCAGCTGAAAGCAGACACTTAGTCACCTGAGCCACCCGGGTGCCCCCACATTTGGGTATTCAAGCCCATCAGTGATTTCACTGGATGTTGAGTCTAGGTAATAAAAGGTTGTGCAGGTATACCAGCACTTCAGGGAAATGTGATAGAAAAGCAAGTATAAACACTATAAATCAATTGTAAGCTTAATAGAAAACTACTCTCCAAATCCTGACATTTGCATTCAGAGATTTCTTTTTAAAGATTTTATTTATTTGCTTGACAGAGAGAAACACAGCTAGAGAGGGAACACAAGCAGGGGGAGAGGGAGAAGCAGGCTTCCCACCAAGCAAGGAGCCCGATATGCGGGCTCCATTTGGGGACTGCAGGATCATGACCTGAGCTGAAAGCAGGGTCTTCACAACTGAGCCAGCCAGGCACTCCATAAAGATTTTATTGATTTATTTGTCAGAGAGAGAGAGCGCAGCAGGCAGAGGGAGAAGCAGGGTCCCCACCAAGGAGAGAGCCCAATGTGGGGCTTGATCCCAGAATGCCAGCATCATGACCTGAGCCAAAGGCAGAGGCTCAACCAACTGAGCCACCCAGGCACCGCCAGAGAATTTTAAGTAAAAAATATACCTGAATCTTAGTTCTGCTGCAAAGAGACAAAGATACTTTAAAATAAATATATTCCAAAAGAGCCACAAAAATAAAAGGTCATTTCATCAGGCTTTTCCCCCCACTGAGTGTGTGAAAGGCACGTGGTGGGGCCACACTTGAGGACCCAGAGTGAAACCACTCAGAGCAGAAGTGAACCCACCTCTCACCAGCCTTCCTGTATCTATGCAGCGACACACATCTACTTTCTTGGCAACCACATTGGAAACCACTTGTTTCCCATTCTGAGTCATTGTTTAGATGGGGCTGTTCTCACTCCCGTGGTCGCACCTGTGGGACAGTCACTTCAGAGACTGAATCAGCAGTTGGTATGTGGCACGACGTCATTACTGGAAGAGAATTTCACCAGAGGACTTTGCTGCTGCTATTTAGAAGAAGATTCTTGGGCGCTTGGGTGGCTCAGCTGGTTAAAAAGCTGCCTTTGGTTCAGGCCGTGATCCTCCTCCATTAGGCTCCCTGCTTGTGGGAAACCTGCTTCTCCCTCTGACCCTCCCCCACTCATGCGTGCTCTCTCTCTCTCTCTCATTCTTTCTCTCTCAAATAAATAAATAAAATCTTTTAAAAAATTTTAAAAAGAAAAAGATGCTTTATTGATCCTACATTACTAAGTGTGAAGGAAGCAAGGTGGGGACTGTCAGTGGCCTTTTTACATCCCTGCACAGGGCTCTGCCTGAGACTCAGGACACATAAGTCTAAAGGGAGAGGACAGAAAGGGGAGAGAGGAAAATAGAAAATAGGGAAGGAGGAACAGAGAGAGAGAAGAGAGAATCAATAGAAGACAGAGACATAGATGATGGGAAGGAAGGAGAGAAGGAAGGAGGGAAGGGAGGAGAAGGGGATGGGGAGCAGAGGGGAGGGGATTTCCAATCCCACTGCGCATTACTGGGACCTCCATGTACATATCTTACCAGAGCCAACCTTACCCTGCATTTCTTATTTTCATGAGTCAGTAGATTCCACTCCATTGTGTTTTTTTGTTTGTTTTTTTTTTAAGATTATTTGATTATTTATTTGACAGTGAGAAGCACAGCTAGAGAGAGAACACAAGCAGAGGGAGTGAGAGAGGGAGAAGCAGGCTTCTCGCTGAGTAGGGAGCCCGATGCGGGGCTCAAACTTGGGACTCCAGGATCATGACCTGAGCTGAAGGCAGAGGCTTAACCAACTGAGCCTCCCAGGCGTCCCGATTCCATTCCATTGTTTAAGTAAGATTTGCTATTTGCAACTTAAAGTGTCTTGGCTTTTATAGCAGAGCTATATATAAATATATGTGCCAGGCCTTTCATTAATGTATACTGGGGTCAAAATTAATCTCACAATTAGGACACACTTAACAAAACTTCAGTGGAAAATTATTTATTTTAATTCTCAGACTATTGGAAATTCAATTCCAGTTCAATTCAGACTAGAGGTTAAGTATGCCTGAATCAGTTAGCTATACTATGTTCCTTGGAAGATTAATTTCTACAGGGTAATATCTTTAAAAATACTTTGAGGGGCACCTGGGTGGCTCAGTCATTAAGTGTCTGCCTTTGCCTCAGGTCATGATCCCAGGGTCTGGATAGAGCCCCACATCAGGCTCCTGTTCAACACGAGGTGTGCTTTTCCCTCTCCCACTCCCCCTACTTATATTTCCTTTCTCGCTGTATCTCTCTCTTTGTCAAATAAATAAATAAAACCTTTCAAAAAATATTTTGAATTAATTCACTTAATCAAAAATCTTTATCAGGAAGCTAGTGTATGTTTAGCTATTGACTGATAGGAAAATACTGATATGTCTTTTACCTTTATAGCTTTTATAGTTTAGTAGATGGGATAAATATATAAAATAGTCACATATATAAATGGAAGAGTACTTATGTTTAGAATAATCTAATCATGGAAGTCAGGGCAAACTGACCCTACTGGTGGCAGGTCTCACCTAACTCTAATAGATCTGAAGAATAATACAGAACGATATGCTCTTTGAGGACATAAAACTGTCAATATCCAAATATCCAGTACAGCAACCAAAGCATTAAAGACATAAAAACTCTTACAACACTCCCAACAAATACTGTTAGTAGTTTATAAATATATTCTACAGCAAAATCTATATTATTTCAGAGCATCTGTACTTTATTCCTTTTACTTTTGTCAGCCTCATTGACTATGGTCAATATACATAACTGAAACTTACTCGTATTAAATTATTTTTTCTAGGAAATCAGAGCCTTTCCTATCATGCTTCAAAAAGCACACATTGAAATAGTAATTTATTTAAAAGTCCTTCGTAATTTCTTAGAGTCTAGAAACTGCTTCCATATTAATTTCTCTAATCTTAGAATCAATAGAATACACACACACACAGACACGCACATGAGTTGAAACACATCACAGGGCAAGAATGTGGTGTGAACTTATCAAGGAGGATTGCACATGAAGGAATTGGTATAATATTGGAAGGAGTGAGGTCACAGGAAACGGTCAGGAATACAGATGGAGAACAACCATTGATGAAATAGAAATGGCTACACTGCTGGGGAGAAAGAAAGAGAGAAAAAGAAGGAAGAGAGGAAGAAAGGAAGGAAGGGAAGAGGAGAGAAGGAGGGAGGAAGGAGAGAAGGAAGGAAGAAAAAGGGTCCTTTTTAATAGGGAGGATTTCAGAAAAGTGTATGAATGAGAAAAAACAAAGATAATGAGGGCACATGATGAGGAAGATAAAAGAGAACCACAGCCAACCCACTGTGGCTTTGCAGTTTCAACAAGAAATAAGCTCTTGTTATAAGGGCTGAGATTTCAGACTTTTTTTAAGCCACTCTAAAACCAAACCTATCATAGTATCATGTATGTATGGATGAAATAATCCTAATTAAAAAGAAAAAAAAAAAGAAATAAAAATCCTGGTTTGAGTTTCAAGGGCCCAGGTTAAGTTTGAAATTTTAGGGGGTTAAAGATAACATAAACATATGAAACAAAGTCTTTAAAAATCATCAGTGTTTTGAAGCATTAAACAGAGAGCCCTGGAGAGAATGTGAAGGTTTGCAAAACTCCAAATGTGAGGTTAAAGGGAACAGAGACCTCTTACAAAGCCTGTAAAAGAGGAAATTTGGATAAAACTGATTTGGATTTCTATGATTTTATTTTTTCCTCTCTTCCCCTATGATCCTGTGTTGGTTTATCTTAAATTCCACATATGAGTGAGAGCATATGATAATTGTCGTTCCCCGATTGACTTAGTTTGCTTAGCATAAGAGACTCCTAATCATAGGAAATACATTGAGGGTTGCTGGAGAGAAGGTGGGTGGTGGGAGGGGCAACTCGGTGATGGACATTCAGGAGGGCACATGATGGAATGAGCACGGGGTTTTATATGCAACTGATGAATCACTGAGCTCTATCTCTGAAACTCATAATACACTATATGTTAACTAATTGAATTTAAATTGAAAAAAAAAAGAAAAACAATTTGCAGAACTTGAGAAAAGGTAAGACACTAGTCTTATAATGTGAATCTTCTAAACACCTGGGGAAAGATCATCTTTAAAGAAGGGGTGTAAGGAAGGCTAACATTGAACGGAGGTGTTAATAAGAGTGGAGAACTCAGAAAATGGCTGAAAAATCATCAACAATTAGGTGAGGCCTCAGTGCTTACTCTTTGTCAGAGTCAACCTGTGTGTGATGAGAATAATATTGAACTGGCAGGAAGCAGGTCTGCACAGCTCCTGGCTGAATGAGACCTAACACTTAGGCACCGCAGCACATCGCCTGTCCATTCATTGGCTTTAGGAAATTCACAGAATGAAGCCCATGCTTTTGAGCAAGGAAAACAGCACGGCAGATGAAGCACAAGGGCAGAATGCTTCAGGGGGAGAAGGAAAATTAGGTAATCAATGTACAATTTTCAAGGATACAGCTACTGTATTTTAACATGGGAGGGAATTGTAATTAGACATCGATATACCTTTCAAGATACAAGCCACAGACTATGAAGTAGCCATTAATCCTAGAAGAAATTGTTGGAATGGCAACTGTGGCACATAAAGAATGATAGCTGTGCCACCATTTAAAAAGTTGTGTTCACCTGTGAGTCTAGATTCATCTCACAAGGCAATTGCCTGTCTGGAGATTTTCTTATACAATAGCATTGTAATGCAGTAATCAATCAAAAATGCATAACTGTTGACAGCCCAACACCTGTGTTTTAAAGGTTTGCATTCAAAATTGGTGGTACAATGTCAGTAAGAATATCTTGAGCGGGGTACTCTTAACCCTTGGGTTACTTTATGTGCTACCCTTGTGAGTAGTCACAGAGTATGCAGTACAGAAGGGCTTACGAGCTACAGAATATCTAATAAAAATAGGGTTATAAGAATAAACATTCAACTCTTCACCATTTTTAAAATGTTTTGAATCTTCTGTGAATATAGCATGAGATTTCACTTGAAACTTACACCGGGAATTTGTGGAATCAAATAACTGATGTTACTTTGTGACATGAAAATATTTTATTATAAACAAGATGGTGATTAAAAGAAAGTTTCTGGAACTATCTTAGTGTTATTTTAACAGTTAAAATTTAGGTTCAATTGCCTTTATGTAGAAAAAGGAATTCAGATTGCCAAAGTATAGAAGCAATACTAGAATGAAATAAAACAACCTAACTGCTTCCCCATTCAGTAGCCATAATCAGAAACAAAACAAACAAAATATCATAAATGAGATAATTAAGACATGACTTTCCATGGATGATAAAATTTCTAAATTGCCACCAAATCCAATTTTGTTCATTTTCTAATCTCTCTTCTAGGTGTCTGCATGAAGCAGAGAGAAAATTGGTGATTTATTAGAATTAAAGAGGTGTTAGCCCAGCTTCTGGTGGTATCAGAATTTACACAGATGCTCCAGGAAATAACAAATATCTCTGAATACCAGCAATATTGACTTAGACCTTCACATTTCAGTGAGCAATCGCTGTGTAAGTAGACCATTCTTCTAAACATCCTCTCTTCTGCAGTAAGCAGGGAGCCTTTCCTCTTACACTGAGAAAGAGACAGAGACAGAGAGACAGAGACAGAGAGAAGGAGAGAGATGAACAAACTCCAATAAGCACACAAAGTCCACTGACCCACCCAGGTTCAGAGAGCCTATCAGAATTATGGTTCACATATTTGGTCTCCTCCAAAGTTCTAGACTCTGCTTGGGTCTGACCGCTGTTAAATCGAGAGAGTGTAAGGAAGATGAGTTTGGGCTCTTTAAGGCAGAATGACAACAACTGCCACCAAAACACTGTCTTGGATGGTAAATAACCAAGTTAGATTTTATCTTATTTTCTAGGAGAAGGAGACCAGGATGGAGTAAGAGAAGGCTCTGTTAGTCAAATGGATAGAAACGTGCCTTTCCCTTATGCTAGGCATTATTATTTCACTTAGTAGATGAGGGATCAGAATCAGAGGCTCAAACTGTCAATGCAACATTCAGAAGACCAGAATAAGCCCTGGAATCACTTCCAAACAAAGGTCTTCTTACCTGCTGATCTTTCTGGCATGCCCAAGAAAGATCTCCTGTGAGAGGAATAGAAAGATCTCTCCCACCATGTCTCTAAGTTGATTATACCATCTCTAATAACAAAACACCAATTTAGGAAATAATCTAACATGGAAGTAGAGAGAACACACATAAAATGATGAATATTTAACACACAGAAGAATCAAAAGACTTTGTGACATGAAAATAAGTGAAGATTATCTAAAATCAATAAAACATTCCCTAGATAAATTCTTTGGAAATGGTATGAAAATGGACTTTCACTTAATTACAATTGTATCTTTATAAAATGTTAAAATGGGAACATGGAGTCGACATACTTCTCCCTATTCCTCCTGCTACGTCAACTAAAAAGCCCGACCATCAACTATAAAACAAACTTAAGAAGACTCTGAAAGATGGAGGAAAAGCAAAAGCACAATTCATAAAATGAATAGTGGCTAAACTGGATTTTAGCAAAGTTAATTACTACTGTCTGTGGGAGCTCATGTTAAGAGGGTAAAATGACAACTACAGACAAAGAGAAATGATTTCTAAACCATCTACATGACAAAGTCTTAGTATCTGGAATACAAGACAAAAAACAATCCCAAAGTTCAACAGTCCAAAAAAAAAATGCAATTAGACTATGGGCCAAAGTCATAAACAGGTACTTCATAGAAGATACAGATGGTAGAGATATACATGAAAAATACTGAAAAATCATTCCCTGGTAAGAAAACACAAATTAAGACCACAATGAGATAACACTGCTCATCTGCCAGAATGGCTAACATGAAAAATATTGGCAATACCAGATACTAATGTGGGACCTCTAGCTCACTCCTAAATTCCTGTCCTGAGTGTAAAATAGTATAGCCCGAATGGAAAATGCCTGGGCAGTTTCTAAAAACAAACAAACAAGCAAAAAACATGCAACTATCATATAACGTGAGACCTATACTCCTTGGCATTTATCTCAGAACAATGAGAACTCATGATATACAAAATTCAAAGAGAGATTATTCTATAAAAAATATTATTGGCTAATATTTTTAAAATATATATCAGGACTTCATAGAATTTATTAAGTATTTTATTCCCTAGTATGAAAAGATCCACAAATAATTCCCAGAGACATTTGAAATAGCATATCCTTTTGTAAATGATTCTTAAGAAATATTCTTTTTAAAAAAAAACAAAAAAATAAACCTTTCTTTTTTCTACCTATTAGGTAAGAATTATCTGCAGTGTGTCATGTTTGAAATCATCTAGGAAGTATAAATCTTTAAAAAAGTGATTTTGATATGCGACCTCACCTAAACAAAGATTCTAATTATCTTAATAATACCACTTTGTATTTAGTCCTCCACAAGGATGATTCACATGCACATGAAGACTGTTGAGGACTTCCCTTTTCTAAAGCCCAACAGTCATCAGCTGCTTTCGATGTCATAAATAGCATGAGCACATACACAGAGCATTACCGTAAGGCGGTCTTGCATCCAGTTAAACACACAGCTTTATGGTAGAAATAATTCTGACACTTTTTTCAAAGTGAGGATATAAGGGGGAATAAAAACTTTGTTTTTGCCAAACCAGAAAAATTCAAGTACTTATGCTTACTGAAGCACAAAAATAATTCTCTAAACTAATCACAATTATACATTTCAATGCAAAATATGTAAATAAAATATTATAAAGTGAATTCAGCCCTTATATTAAAAGCTGATAAATTACAGCTCATCTTGGGAAGGCAGAGAGTCTTCAGCATAAGCATCCATATGTGTTATTAGTAGACGATAAGATTAAAAAGGATTATTTCAATAAATTTCCAAGATGCATTTGACAAAATTCATCTCCTCTCACACCACGCGAGGCATCTCCAGAGGCAAGACAGTGTGGAGAGGGCCTATTTGCTCCTTCTCATGTCGCTCTGCCTGAGGGGGGCTCCAGGCTTCCCCCTCAAGCCTGGTACAGGTTATTTACTGTCTCTATCCTTCACTTGCCTTATCTGGAAAATGTGTTTAATAATAGTATCTACCTCTTTTCTTCTTAAAGATTTTATTTATTTATTTGTCAGACAGAGAGAGCATGAGCAAGGGGAGGGGCAGACAGAACTAGAAGCAGGCTCCCCGCTCTGAGCAAGGATCTGCACGCTGAACTTGATCCTAGGACCCAGAAATCATGACCTGAGCCCAAGGCAGACGCTTAATAATCATCTGAGCCACTCAGGCATCCCTTCTATCTACTTCTTGATTTGTTGTAATGAAGCAAATTAAATCATGCCCTGAAAGTGGTTCTCACAGTAAACATCTACTAATTTGAGGATATTATAAAAAACAAAGATATGTATTGTAAGAACATAAAAACATAGGTGAGAAATTACAATATGCAGGTATATTTGTAATTCTATAAGTAACACTTACTTGATTCACACTTTGTAAAGAAATAAGATAATTAGGTGAAGATAAGTGCTTGATGCAAGGAGGAAAGGTTTGAACAAAACCTGACATCTGGAGAAGGAACCACTATGTCTGCACACCCGGGACCCTAAGATGAGACGCTGTGGTCAGAGGTGGTCAGCCGGACTGGACAGGCGCTGGATGCGAGCGGACTGCAGGGGTGCGGCGCCCAGTCTGTGGTTCTCCCCCATTCTCAGCTTTGTAATGAGAAAAGCCCCACCCGGTTGATGGCTGTTTTGATGCCAGACACATTCTGTGTAACTCTGCCTTGCAAGAAGACCGGGGAACTTTGTGAGTGGCTCTCAGTGGACCAGGGAGAGCTCTGCAGGCAGTTGATGGCCTGCTGCAGGGATCAGCCCTGGTCTCTGCGGGCTCCTCCTTCCTCCTGCAGCATTTTCAGAATGAATGAAAGCAACATGGTGTGCATATCACGTTTCCTCAGTCTTTAACACCGCTGGCATCGCTAGTAAAGAGGTCTTGGCTGGAAAATAATGATTTCAAGAGGCCTGTGGAAGCCCAAGCTTCCTGATTTGAGCATGCCCCGCTCCATAGAATACTTCTCTGCCCTTATTACTGCCAAGAAGCAAGGAACAATAACGAGAATAAATACATTGTTGCAGAACCGCAAAGGATATATACTTTTTTGGAAGAAAAGAATGCTTTATGGTTTTATATGTCTTGATTTTATAAATAGAAACCTAGATAGAATCATGTAAAATCCTATAAATGAAAAGACAATGTAATGAAGTGCCTAGTTATAAAATTAAAATGCAAAAATTAATAGTAAGAATAACTGTTTAAAGATTATTTATTTATTTGACAGAGAGAAACAACAAGAGGTAACACAAGCAAGGGGAGTGAGAGAGGGAGAAGCAGGCTTCCCGGCTGAGCAGGCAGCCCGATGCGGCTCCATCCCAGGTCTCTGGGATCATGACCTGAGCCGAAGTTGGTTGCTTAACCAACCGAGCCACCCAGGTGCCCTAAGAATAACTGTTTAAATAGAAAGTGAATTAAAAATCCTACTCACCACAGTAAAAAAATACATTGAAAATAAAAATTGTCTAATAAAAAGAAAAAAAAAGCCACAGCCACAAGCATGTAATAATAGCTAAATTTATTAAGATCTCTTATTACCAGGACAGGTCTATCTTGAAACAACTTACATAAATAAAATTTTTTAAAATGTTATTTGAATCAAAAAATAAGATGTAAATAAACTTTAGAGCATAACTTGCTCATAGAGCTGATGAAATGAAGCTAATGATTATCTCTTAATCTTAACACTCCATAGGGTAACAACTAAACAAGACTTGCTCATTTTGTTCTCTTTTATTGGGTGGGTTTTGTATTTTTGCTTGAGGATATTGACTATTTCACTTTTTCTGGAAGAAACCACAAAGCAACAAAAAAAAAAGAGAATAAATCCAAGATATTTTGAGTAATTTGGAGAATTTTTTTCTAACACATTTTATTTGTTCAAGGTAATTTTTAAAAGCTGTTACCTATGTCAGAAATAAAAATGTAGATCAATGAATCATAGTAGAATAAATGAAATGAAAGCTCTGCAGGAATTCAGTTAGTGATTGCTGTAAAACACGCCATCTCAGAATTTCCAGAAACACAAATGCAGTTTGGGCAAGGCTCAGAAGGGCAGTGCCTCCCACATCCTCTTCTTCCTTTCTTTCTTTCTTCCTTCCTTCCTTTCTTCCTTCCTTCCTTCCTTCCTTCCTTCCTTCCTTCCTTCCTTCCTTCCTTCTTTCTTCTTTCTTTCTTTCTTTTTCTTTCATTTAAATTCAATTAGCCAACTTATAGTACATTATTAGTTTCAGATGTGGTGTTTAATAAATTATCAGTTGTGTGTAACACTCAGCGCTCATCAGATTCTCTTGGTGTCATCTGGGTGTCTAGAAGCCTGGGGCTGGAGTTTTCTGACGGAGCCCTTACCCACCTGTCCAGTTCCTGGAATACAAAGTTGCAAACTGCTGGGGGCTTGGAGCACCCCTGCCCCCTGGAGCATCTTTCTCTTTATTTGTGATCTCTCTATTTGTCTCCTCCATGGGCAGCTGTAGGATAGCTGGACTGAACTTGTTAAGTTCAGGACTCCCAAGGCACATTAGCCAAAGGAGAAGCTTTAACACCTTTCACAACCTACATAAAAGACCTTTGGTTATAATTTTTGCCTGGGTTGAAGGAAAGGGGACACATACCCCATCTCTTAGTGGAGGAATATCAGTGTCACATAGAAAAACAGAGAGAGAGAGAGATGGATTGGTGTGTTCATTACTAGAAATAAAATCTGAGGTGTCTGGGAGGTTCAGTCAGCTAAGTATCTGCCTTTGGCCCAGTTCATGACCTCTGAATCTTGAAACGGAGCCCTATGTTGGGCTTCCTGCTCAGTGGGGAGCCTGGATCTCTCTCTCCCTCTGCCTGCTACGCTGCCTGCTTGTGCTCCCTTTCTCTGTCAAATAAATAAAATATTTTAAAAAAAAGGAAAGAAAGAAAAAAAGAGACGAAAAGAAAAGAAAGGAAAATCTGTTGCATTACTGTATTCTAGACTATAGGTAGCATTTCAAATCTGTGCAGGAAGGAGGGCATTCAATAAGCCATATTTCCAGCTGCAGAAAAAACAGCTATGAAACTCTTATAAACAAGATGGGCTCCTTGGCTGCAAAATAATATGTATATCAATCAAATAGCTAAAGTTAAATAAAATAAAACCTTTAAAATCCTGGAAGTAACTTGGATAAATGTATTTCTTGTTCTGGAATGTCAATGGCTTTCCCAGGAAGACATGAAATCAATAAAAGAAAACAATAAAACTGTCTCCATAGAAATTAAATTTCATATACAGAAAATTACAACAACTAAAACAAAATTAAAGAAGACACTGAGAAAGGTTTGAAAAATATAAGACAAAGGGTTCACATCCTTAATTTACAAAGATCTCATAGAGGGGCACCTGAGTGGCTCAGTTGGTTGAGCAACTGCCTTCAGCTCAGGTCATGATCCTGGAGGCCCGGGATCGAGTCCCACATGGGGGTGCGGGGGGAGGTGTCCCTGATAAGCATGGGGTCTGCTTCTCCCTCTGACCTTCTCCCCTCTCATGCTCTCTCTCTCTTTCTCAAATAAATAAATAAAATCTTAAAAAGAAAAGAGCTCATAGAAAGTAATAAAAAATAAAATATACCCTGTAGAGAAGTTAGGGATATGAACAATTACTTCACAACAATTAGGAAAAGAAGTTGGAAATTTCTGAAAATATAGGGAGAGTACCTAAACCTATTCATCATTTCAGAAATACAGGATCAATATCAAAGTCTGCACTTGGCTATGAAGATGTTTTGGAATGTATGCACAGATTGTTTGCAGAGCAGAAATAATTTCATGACTGTTTTATGAAATCTGTGCATCTGCCTAGGACTAAGACCTTTGTTTCATGCTCGTTTGCATAAATGAAAAATTGCACCACACCGAAGGACACTGAATATTGCCATACTACCGATATGAAAATTTAAGGATTATTTAAGTATTTGAGGAGGAGCTCATGACTCTTCAAGAATGCTACTAAAAAAGTAAACTGGAAATCATATTTGGGTGTCTGTATAGAAAATCTTCAGACCAATAAAAAAATTCAACCAGTTCCAAATCTCAGGACTACAAAAGAGACCAGGTCAGGGCTTTGCTCTCTGCAACAACAAATGGAAAGCATAGAGAAGAATAAAACAGAGTTTGGCCAAGAGGGTAAAATTGTGATTTTAATAGCAATTGTAGATTAACTGTAAGATCTGGTTTCTTGTCATTTGAGGTTAAAAACATCTGCTTTATTGTCACTCTGAACATCTGGTACTGACAAGTGTCTTTTGTTTCTGCTGTGTATACATCCTTGGGTTTAAATAACAAAAAGAGATAAAAGATGATAATGAAAGACAGATAGATGATAGGTAGAATAGACAGATGATTGATAGGTAAATAGATGATAGATAATTACAAATAGAAGTGCCCTCCTACCCACACCCATCTGTGGATGATGGAATTAAAACTAGACTCTACCATAATTGTACGAAATAGCCAATTTCTTTTCATTCTCTATGTCAGGAACATAGAATTCAGAGCTGGAATTGGGAAAAAAAATCTGATGAAACTTGGGAAATGTCTAATGATGAGGTATCATAGAAGCTTTGCCAGTGTTTCTGTGTTTCATTTCAGTTACAGAAGGAGAAAAATTGTAAAGGGGAGAAGGATATTTTCCCACCTTCTTATTTCTACCCGTGGTGATTAACCCCATTCTCTAAAAAGAGAAATTTAATTGTGCACCTTGAAGACGTCTTGGAGAGACCTCCACCCAAGGATGAATAAACTTACCTAAAAGGTCCAAACCAGACTAATTGACTTCAGCCCCTTTTCATTTATACTTACCAATCTGTAAAAGTAAAATTGTCTACATGGAAAAATGTTTAGTGCTTGCAGAGAGCTGGCTTTTAATTCTCTCTAATACATCTTTTGTTTCAAATTCACTTATTTATTTTTTTACCATTTGTTTCCTTTTGTCCAATGTTGAATTTTTTGCATCTTTCTCTAACTGCTTCATTTAGATGTTTGCATCATTATTCTTAAGCTTCAATTATTTTTTATTTAAAAGTACATATGAACCTTAACTGCATCACTAGAGTTTTATAGGCACTGTTTTGTTAGCTTTTAATTCTATTTTGTGGAAGAAAGACTTGAATTCCTTCTCTTGTCCATAGCAAAAACAAAACAAAACAACCCAAAACCAAAACCAAACTAAAACAAAACAAAAAAACAAAACAAAACAAAACAAAAAAACTAACCATGTGACTCTTATTCATCCCAATTTGGTGAAAATGCAGAGATCAATGTCCGAGCCAATGCTCATCTACTTAGGCACTTTAGTGTAATTCTAAATGAAATGCTTTTAGTTGGGTGTTGACTCTCCACATGCCTTCAGAAAAACATTTAATCAAGAAGTAAGAAGTGCATTAGATTTAGCAGTAAGAGTAAGCACTGTTTTAACAGAATCTTACTAGTCTCGTGAATTGAGGAACTCAAGGTAAAAAATGTATGAGGATTTAGCATCCAGGCTGCATAAATTCAAGACAAGTTTTCAAGCCTGGTATCTATCTGATTGAGTTTGGGTAGAGTTTATGAGATACTGTCTTGTAATTCTGATATAATTTCTTGTTAGATTCATGAAACACTTTAAAATTTTGGGTTTTTTTCCATGTCCAATTGTAACAATCTTTAGGTTATTGATTTCTGGCTAATTGTGTTCTGATCAAAGAAACTATCTGCTTATATAACCCTTGTTTTTTAAGTTTTATTTTTTTAACTTTTTAAAAGTAAGCTCTATACCTAGTGTGAGGCTTGAACTCACAACCTGGAGATTAAGAGTCCCATGCTCTACCATCTGAGCCATCCAGGTGCCCCAACTCTCCTTCTTTGATTCTTTTCTTTCTTTTTTTTTTTTAATTTGTTAAGACATGTGGCCTCTTGCATGTTTTAGAAAAATTCATGTTCTCTACCTTGGCCATATGCAATTCTTTTTTTTTTTTTTTTTTTAAGTTTTATTTATTTATTTATTTGACAGAGAGAGATCACAAGTAGGCAGAGGCAGGCAGAGAGAGACGAGGAAGCAGGTTCCCTGCTGAGCAGAGAGCCCGATGTGGGCCTGGATCCCAGGACCCTGAGATCATGACCAGAGCCGAAGGCAGAGGCTTTAACTCTCTGAGCCACCCAGGCCCAGGCACCCTTTTTTTTTTTTTTTTTTAAGATTTTGTTTATTTGCGGAGATAAAGAGTGTGTGTGAACGGGTGGAGGGGCAAAGGGAGAGGGAGAGAGGGCATCTCAAGCAGACTCCATGGTAAGTGCTGAGCCCTGGGGACTTGATCTCAGTCTGACCCTGAGTCGACTTCAGCAGATGTCAAGAGTTGGATGTTTAAGTGACTGAGCCACGTAGGTCCCCCAGCAGTGTACATTTCTATATATGTTTGTTCAGATTCATTTTGCATTTTGTTTAAATCTTCTATAACCTTAAGTACTTTTTGCCAACTTAAAAAAAATCATCTACTATAATGGTGTCAATACCGGCTTTTGCAAATGATAGTTCTATATATTTTTGTTACTGATATATTCGTTTCCATTATATTGTCTATTTTCTCACTTTTCTCTCTCTGGCTTTTTTTGATCAACTGAGTTCACAATGTTTCACATTTTTTTATCATGTTTCCCCACGGTGCTTGTGACTTATAAACCATACCTTGATTCTTCAAGTAGTTACTCGTGAAATTTTACTATGCATGTTAAATCAGCGAAGGTTAAAATCAATCTTTATTTCTACTCCTGTTTTAGATAATAAAAAGTGGGGCACCTGGGTGGTTCAGTTGCTTAAGTGACTGACTCTTTGTTTTAGCTCAGCTCGTGATCTCAGGGCTATGAGACTGAGCCCCATTTCTGGCTCTGAGCTAGGTATGGAGTCTGCTTAAGATTCTTTCTTTTCCTCTCCTTCTGCTCCCCCTTCCATTCTCTCTTTCTTAAAAATCAATAATAATTCAAGACTATAAAAATTAACTTGCCCTAATTTCTCTAAGTGCATCATATATTGTTACTGTTGTTATAACTTCACAAGTTAGACTTAGGTATTCATGTTTTTGTAGAAAATAATGTATTGCTGTTGCTGTGTTTTTTATCAATTTCTAAGTTCACCATCTCAAAAATGTTGTGAGCATTGTAATGGCTCTTCTTGCAGGCCATATTGACCTTGACATTCTTTCTGTTGTCTAGAGGGGAATATTTTTGAAATCACTATTTGAAATCTGAAGCATGGTGTATCTACCGAGTACAAGTTTTTGTCATTCCAAATATTTTGATAGGTAATGTTTACATCATTATAGTCTCAGTATTTGGGTGTTAAAAGAGTGATTTTTTAATTTTAAGGTTTTTAATTTAAATATATAAACTTAAAAAAATAAAAAAATATAAATTTATATATGTATAATTTTGTTATTTTCTAGTAGGCATATATACATAAATTCAGCTTTTAAAAATTTACTTTTTACATTTTTAAAAAAATATTTTATTTATTTGACAGAGAGAAACACAGCCAGAGAGGGAACACAAGCTGGGGGGGGGGGGTGAGAGGGAGAAGCAGGCTTCCCGCCGAGCAGGGAGCCCGATGTGGGGCTTGATCCAGGGTCTCCAGGATCATGACCTGAGCTGAAGGCATTGGCCTAACCAACTGAGCCACCCAGGCACCCCTTAAAATTTTTTATTAATTATTTATTTCCCATAATAAATGAATGATCCAGGTTCAGTAATCAAGGATATTTATTCTCAAAGCATTAAGTCTGTTCTCACATACATGAAAAAAAATGATATTCATGCATAAGTTCAATAAAACTTATTGTGTGGTATTCATTGAAGGGCTTCAAGCATTGCACTCTTTCCCCTATGTACTAGTGTTACTAATTGAAATCAAAAGCATTCTTTCATTCTTGCTCTGCAACATTAAACAACCATGCCTCGGTTTGTTCATTTATAAAACTAAGTAACAATCAGACTAGATAGGTGTTAATCATCAGAGCTGGGGGAAGGTTTTCCTGGATCCTGGTGGCTATACATTGTGTTGTAATATCAGGCTACTCTGACCTGCAACTGAAGGCAGTTTCCCTTAAGCAGATTTCCCTAACTCTTCCCCAACTAACATGTTTTTCTCTGGTGCCTCTCCTTTATTCTTTTGAGAGAATATTTTCCCTGAAATCTCTACTGTCTAATTATTTAGTAATACTGATAATTTTGTTAAAAAGAATAAAAATCAGCTTGCAGCTGGTATTTTCCTCATTTTGCCCCACCTCTAACATTGTATTAGAACAGAAGAAAGCCTTATTAACAACTTCCCTCATCACTTACAGTGATTTAGAATTTCATCCTGAAAGCTTGAAATTGGACAAGCAGAATGAAGGCGAGACAGCAAGTAGCAGGCACAGTGCCCGCCCCCTTCACAGGACAGGGCAAGGAGAGCTGATTACCCTTGGATGTACAGAGCTTCGCTGACATATCCAACACCAGAGATCATGTGTGTCAACACGGCTTCACTGGTTTCTAACAAGTACTTGTCCAGGAAGAAGAGTCTAGAAACCAATGATTAACCTCACTGTTTCCTTTGGGATGTTTCTGTAAAAAACTCACCCAAATACCTGTGCAAACAGAGTTTTATGGACGACGTTTTTCCCTATCAAGCCTTGCTTCTCGACCTTCACATTGCTACATCTAAAGAACCTAAACAGTGGTGTAACTACATCTTTCTAATTGAACTCCCCTAATCTGAAAAAGCCACCTTCAACCTTTTGAATCCACACCCTGAAACCCCGAAACCATTGCCCTTCAGTTCCTCCTTTCTGCTACGTGTGTTCTCCCATTCTCCTTAAGGCTGACAAAGTCATTATTGTTTGATCATCACACTTCCTAGAGGGTGTTAGGAAGATAAAGTCAAAAGAAGAAAGGTGGAAGGGACAATTAATATATTTTAGATGAGGGAAAAGCTGGAAGAAAACATCTTTCTGCTTATTTTCAATTATACTTTGTGAAGTCAAACTTTAGTTCAATGAGTGATGAAAACTTTCTAGATTTTCTCATTCTATTCCATCTACCTTAAAATTAAAATGGATCCCTTAAAAATTATAATGTCTGTTAATGTACTGTTTGGTATGACAATGTATTTTCTTCCTTTCAGTTTTCTTCACATTGTATTAAAGAAATGTGTATTAATGTATTAAAGAAATCTGTTGGGAAAGACTGCACTACCATACTGAAATAAATGTCACTAATTTAAAATCTTTCCTTCATCTCTGAAAGCACAGTATCATAAATGTGCATTTCCCTAGCGTTTCTTAGGTGTGGTGGGAAACCGACAGTAAGAGCAGATAATAATGGGGTTCATTGTAAGTGTTCAAATCAGTATTGCCACTTTTTTTAACATTATTTATTTATTTATTTGACAGACAGAGAGAGTGCACAAGGAAGGGGGGTTGCAGGCAGAGGGAGAGGGAGAAGCAGGTTCCCAACTGAGCAGGGAGCCTGATGTGGGGTTCCACCTCAGGACCTGGTCACGACTTGGGCCAAAGGAAGATGCTTAACCTACTGAGCCAGGTGCCTCCCCCCCCCTGCAACTTGTAACTTTGAAGATTTTTGGTTTTATTAAGTACAACTCTTAATCACTTGTCAAGTATGTGTGTGAACTAATGGAATAGCTCACGGAAACCAAAAGATCAAAGTTCAAACTTTGGGCAGACATAGCAACTATTGAATGAAGAGTCATGCTTTTTATCCTGCAGGAAACTGAATGAACTTGCAGTTATTTCAATATATTTATGAAACCAGCCATCCATAAGAATTTGAGGCGTGATGCCCTTGCCAACACAAAAAGTATTGATCTAGTGGACCTCAACCAAGAAATATATTAATTGGTAAGGCAAAAGTGAAAACACTTAAAACAGTGATTGCGGCTCTTTTGAAATATGCCACACATTTTATAATTATTAAAAACAGTTTTGTCGTGTAGATTAGAAGGAATTCAAAATAATCCACTCAGCAGCTCAAGTCTGCTTTGCTGGAGTTCTGAACTGGATGTTCCATAGTCTGCTGGGTTGATTGTTCCCAGATAGGATCAGCCTTAAAAATTTCACCAGTTAGCAATTAGAGAGTTCACTGATATTTGGATATAACCTCATGGCATCCATTCAAGAAATCTATAAAATTTTTCACTTGGATTAAAAAACAAAACAAAACAGTTGGAAACATGTTTGAAAGCCTGAAAGGTTTTAATATCAGCAGGTGGATAGAGAAACATTTTTCAGTGATAGAAGTTGGTTTATTCATTGTATATTGACATTTTTATTCATTAGAAGTTTAATGGGGGGCGCCTGGGTCATTAAGGGCGCTCAGTCATTAAGTGTCTGCCTTCTGCTCAGGATCCAGCCCCGCATCGGGCTCCCTGCTCGGCGGGAAGCCAGCTTCTCCTACTCTCTCCCACCCTGCTTGTGCTCCCTCTCTCACTGTACCTCTCTCTGTCAAATAAATAAATAAAATATTAAAAAGAGAAGAAAAGAATTTAATGGCTTCACTTCATGTAGCAAAGGAACTCAGAGGTGTGTGTTATTTTGCATAAAAAACACTAAATTCTTGAATGAAAGGGGAGAGATCATGACTAACACCAAGGAAATAGAAACAATGATCAAAAATTACTATCAACAACTATATGCCAATATGTTTAACAATCTAGAAGAGATGGATACATTCCTAGAAACCTATAAGCTCCTAAGACTGAAACAGGAAGACATTGATGATCTGAATAGACCTATATCTAGTAACGAGATCGAAGTAGTGATCATAAACCTCCCCAAAAACAAGAGTCCAGGCCCAGACGGATTCCCTGGGGAATTCTACCAAACATTCAAAGAAGAAATAACACCTATTCTCCTGAAGCTCTTTCAAAAAATAGAAACAGAAGGAAAACTTCCAGACTCTTTCTATGAAGCCAGCATCACTCTATTCCCCAAACCAGACAAAGACCCCATCAAAAAGGAGAACTTCAGACCAATATTGCTGATGAATATGGATGCCAAGATTCTCAACAAGATCCTTGCAAACAGGATCCAACAATACATTAAAAAGATTATCCACCATGACCAGGTGGGTTTTTATCCCAGGGATGCAGGGGTGGTTTAACACTCACAAAACAATCAATGTGATAGAACAAATCAATAAGAGAAGAGAGAAGAACCACATGGTACTCTCAATTGATGCAGAAAAGGCATTTGACAAAATACAACATCCGTTCCTGATCAAAACTCTTCAAAGTATAGGGATAGAGGGAACATTTCTCAACCTCATAAAATCTATCTACGAAAAACCCACAGCGAATATCATCCTC